>JACEIK010012954.1:3211-15338 GCA_018107945.1 Datura stramonium | reverse complement strand
ATGATCATAATAACATGAGTAATTGAAAACATGCTTAAAATTCAAAGATTCATATCATGCTTGAGAAATCACCGTAACCATGAATTTCACTAAAAATCCTCATGATTTGGGCACATATGCTTTGATATATTGAATCATCAAATATTGAATGAAACAAGTGAAAACAACCCAATAATTCAAAACCCGTAAGTTTAGACATGCTACAACAAGATCATACCGATTTTTGAGGAAACATGCATTTAGGTTATGACCCATCAAGTCTTGGTAACTTTAAACATAGAATGAGGGAGAAATTGGGCATGGGAAGGGACTAAACCACCCATTCAAAACCCCACATACCTGGAACTTCTCTATTCTTAACTCCCTTGAAAAGCCCTAGATGGAAACTTGAAGAACTTGAAGAAGAACACTTGAATCCCTTTCCTCTTACTTCTCTACTCTTACATGCATAAAATGAGGTTTATTATGAATGATTTCCCCTTAAAAGACCCTATCCCGACCTCAAAACAACGTAGTTTAGGTCTTAGGAATGTAGGAAATTACGAGATGGCCCTTACTAATTCGTAGGAAATAACTGTCGGGAGATCCCGACAGGTGACCTGACGACTCGTTACCAGGGACAATGAGTCGTTGGTTTGTTTGGTCAAGTCTACTGGAATTTTTCACCTATGCTATTAACGGAGGACATTACAACTCGTCCCCAAGGAAACGACTCATTACCAGCTTCCGTCAAGTACACTACCTCATCCTTAATTAAATCATCAAGGTCTGCATTCAGAAAAGAAGTGCAGGAGTAGCGTCAGTACAAAATAAAGTACTGATAAGATTCATCAGCCCACCTTAAATGATAACACATATAAAATAAAACAAAAATATGTAATTATCCTAGAACACAAGTTCAGTAAGTAATACTCATTTATAAATTCAATTTGTGTAGGGTATTGGCTGGCTTGCTCATTGGATTTGGCCTCGCTGCAACGGTCACTTGACCGCTGCTAGGGTCTCGCTGCGACGGATTAGGTCCTGCTGCAGTGTTACTGCCTTGGCAGTAGCTCGACTTAGTTGTACACCTACAGTTTCCTTGAACTCTTTTTCAATATTTTAAGTATCATAACCATCCAAGCTACTCATAGCCGTTAGTACAACAATTAATATACTATACCCATATGGCATATAAAATGGACCACTCACAATATATTTCACAACTCGTCACGAGTTCTTACATAACCTTACAATTACCATCAAATCATCATAAAAACATCAACAATTGCTAATACATAGAATACGTAGCCCGGAATTTAGTTCATTCAAGTTTTCACATTTCCAAACCGGTCTTTTTTCTTTACACTCAGTCATATAATATAAAAAATAAAGATATGCCGGGCACACACCTCCATGACATCAACATAAACACACCAATACTGATCATCAATGTATACACATGCCAGAGGATCTTACTTCTGCTCTTCCAGTCATGACCTGCAGGGGACTCTAGAAATCCATGTATTGTACCGAGATGGTACCTGCTTCCACTCATCTGCTCGTCTGGATGTTCCCCTCGAACACGAGTTAGTCAATCATAATCGATCGTTCGGATACTCCCCTTGAGCACGAGCCACACATCTCAGGATAAAACATGTTATCCACTTTTATTCACACATCTCGATATTTTACCACTAAGTCAATTTATTTGACCCTTGGGAGGCCTCATCTTACCTCCCTCAACTTGAATATTCACACAATTCATAGATCACTTTCAGAAAATACAAAAGAATATGAACAACCTCTCAACATCTAATTCCACAATACATAAGTAACAAGATCATAGTAGAATCATTCAACAATGGAATTCAACAAGGGAATATTACAACAAGAAATGTCCGGAGATCAATTCACACATTATCATTCCACATAAATACATGCGATTATATAAAGTCTAACTCTATCTAAATCATAACCTACCTCGACTGAAGGATTAGATTAACAATTACTTCGCTGGAGCCTTGTCTTTTCTCAGCGCTTCAAAACGTTTGAAATATACAATAACAAATTAAAAGTAATCTATTATTTACTCTTCGAATAAGGGTCTTGGGAATTTAAAACTCCCCTAATTCTACCCATTACCACGGTTCAATTCATTACCGAATAGTTAGATTATCATGGACTAATCTCCTAATGACCATTCTAACCTAATTCATAGATTTTCTACCCCTTCAACCCTTTTCAAGCAGTCTTTAATGTTAGAGATCCAAGCTTTTTGACTCTAAGTCTCAGATTATCTTAAAGATGAAATAATGCATTCACATTCTCCCTAGGAATTACTATTTACCCACTTCTAGACCTTGGAATCAACACCTACCAATAACCATTTCACTTGCCCTAATTTTCAATTCTAGGGTTCTTCAACTTAAAATTTCCACCATTATAGGTCTCCCTTTCGATTCTATAGGGTTGGGGAGTCAAAAGTAGAGAAAATTGACCGAAAATCTTACCTTAGGGAAGGGAAACTGCTCTTCTCTTAGAAAATCATTTTGAGTTATCAACAATTCTTGTTTTGGAATAATGGGGTAAACCCCTTGAAATTCCACTTAAAATTCACTTACTGATTCCCGTCGCCTACTTCAGCGGTCACATTTCTACTGTAGTGGACCCGCTATAGCGCGCAATACGCCACCAAAGTAGATCCAACGGTTATTATCCTGGTCCGTCACAGCGGGCCTCCTACCATTTGTAACGGTCTCGTTAAAGTGGTTATCCTTCCGCTGCAGCGGTCCCCCGCAACCAGTAGCGCTCCCATTTTCTGTACACAACTATTTCTCATCCTCAAGTTCTAACTAACACTCACCCAACACCTTCCCACCAACAACTTAGGCCAGAAAGGATGTTCCATACCTTTTTTGCTCCCCGTAACAATGGACAGATCGTTACATCAAATACTAATTAGAATACTGTTCGTCCCCAAACAGCCTACAAAAGTGAGAAATGAGACATACCATATTCTATAAACAACCGGGGTATCTATCCCACATGTCAGCCTCGATCTCCCAAGTAGCTTCCTCTATGGGAAAATTCTTCCAATGGTCCTTCACTGTTATTATCTCCTTCAATCTTAGCTTGCGGACTTCCCTATCATATAGCCACCAGTTCCTTCTCATAAGATAGGTTCTCATCAAGCAGAACTAAATCCCACTAGATTATGTAAGACCTATCTCTATGGTATTTCTTCAAAATAGAGACATGAAATGATGGATGCACTCCTGACAGCCCTGGAGGCAAAGCTATCTCCTCCACACACCGAAGAATCTTGAACGGCCTTGGCGACAAAGCTAACTGGGCTACCAAAATAAATCAATTGAATAGGCCTGAATCATGTCTTCTAACACCTGAATTGTCCTTTACAACTACCCATCTATATGCAGATGAAAGGCTGTGCTCAAGTCCAACTCGGTATCTAGTTCAGCCCGCAAGGTCCTCAAGAAGTGGGAGGTGAACTGTGTACCTCTGTTTGAGATGATCGAAATTGGCACCCTATGCAATTGAATCACCTCTTTCACATACAGCTTGGCCAGTTTCTCAGTAATGTAAGTCACTTAAATAGGTAAGAAGTGGGCAGACTTAGTAAGTCTATCAACGATGACCCAAATAAAGCCAAACTTGCCCAACGTCTTCGGCAGGCCAACCACGAAGTCCATCACTATCCGCTCCCACTTCTACTCTGGGATGTGCATCCTCTGAAGTACTCCCCAAGGCTTCTGATGCTCATACTTCACCTTCTAATAGTTTAGCCACTGGGTAACATTCTCGATAATGTCCCTCTTCATTATGCCCCACCAATAATGTCGCTTTAGGTCTTGATACATTTTGGTAACCCTGGGATGGATATAGTACCTCGAGTTGTGAGCTTCTGACATGATAGTTTTATCAGCTCACCAACCCAGGGAACACATACACGCCCCCTTATCCTCTAAGTTCCTTCATCATCTATTGCCGCCTTCTTTGCTTCCCCTCGTAAAATCTAATCCCGAATTTTACTCAGCCTTGCATCTTCAAACTGCCTGGATTTCACCTCCTCTAGAAAGGAAGACTTGGCCTCCACACTGGCTAATATCCCGCTGTCTCTACCAATTTAAGTCTTAAGAAACTATTTTCTAGTGTCGAAACTTCTCTGGCCATCGGCTGCCCAGTAGCTTCCAAACAAGCCAGACTGTCCATGTTCACTACTTTCTGCTTAAGGAGTCTATCACCACATTTGCTTGCGCTGGGTGATATAGGATTGTAACATCATAGTCCTTAAGCAATTCCATCTATCTCTGTTGCCTCAGATTAAGATTTTTCTATAAGAATACATACTGCAGGTTGCGATGGTCTATGAACACCTTATAATGGGCCCCATACAAATAATGCCTCTAGATTTTTAGGGCGAACACCACCGCTGCCAACTCCAGGTAATATGTGGGGTAGTTCTTCTCATGCACCTTTAGCTATCTCAAAGCATAAGCAATGAACTATCCTTCTTGCATCAACAGAGCACCCAACCCAGATTGTAAGGCATCACAATATACTACAAAATCTTTACCTTTTAGTGGTAGTGCCAAAATAGATGTTGTGGTTAGCAAGGTATTGAGCTTCAAAAAACTCTCTTCACATTCCTTGGACTATTGGAAAGGCACATACTTTTAGGTCAGCCTTGTCAACACTGAGGCAATGCCTGTAAATCCCTTTACAAATCGGTGGTAATAGCTGGATAGCCTTACAAAACTCCATACCTTGGTCACTATAGTAGGTGTAGTCTAGTTTTCAACTTCTTCCACCTTCTGTGGATCCACCTTCTGTGGATCCACCTTAATCCCTTCAATGGAGACTACGTTCCCCATAAAAGACACCGACTCCAACCAAAATTCACATTTGGTGAACTTGGCGTACAACTATTCTCCTTCAGCAACCCCAATACAATTCTCATGTTCCTGCTTAGTCTTGGAGTACACCAAAATATCATCAATGAAAACGATTATAAATGAATCCAACTAGGGTTTGAAGATACCATTCTTCTAGATCATGAACGTTGCTAGAGCATTAGTGAGTCCGAAGTACACGAATAGGAACTCATAATGTCCATACCTGGTCCATAAAGCTGTCTTGGGAATATCCTCAGCATGAATCTTCAGCTGATGATAGCCCTATCTCAAGTCAATCTTTGAGAACATTGCTGCCTCCTGTAACTTATCAAATAGGTTATCTATTTGGAAAAGAATGTATTTATTCTGAATGGTTACCTTATTAAGATAAAGGTAATCAATGCACATCTGCCTGCTACCGTCCTTCTTTTTCTCAAACAACACCAGGGCATCCCATAGAGAGACACCCGACCTAATAAGCCCTTTACTAAGTAATTCCTGCAACTGCTCCTTAAGTTCCCTCAACTCATCTTCCTGGATCTAAATCTATGCAGAAGTCAACATCATGGTCCGGTGGTATGCCAGGCAAATCTGTGGGGAACACCTCTAGAAAGTCATAAACTATCAGGACCAACTCTATGTAAGGACCCTCTAAACTATTGTCTAGATATGGGCTAGATATGCAGAACATCCTCACCTATTAACTTTCGGGAACAAATATAGGGGATAAGCTTTTTAGGAGATGGGTTACAATTTCCTTTCCACTCTAATCTAGACAATCCTGGCATCGCTATGGTCACTGTCTTAGCATGACAGTTTAGAATGGCATGGTAAGGAGACAACCAACTCATTCCTATGAAATCTACCATGTCTAAGATCACCAAGTCTACTCTTGTGTCACAACACATGAATTCCACTCAACAAGCACGATAGACCCTATCCACCACCATAGAATCCCCAATAGGAGTAGACACATAAATAGGAATATCAAGTACATCATAAGCAAGAACCTACCCCACAACAAAATAAGTAGACACATAGAAAAAAGTAGAGCCAAAATCAAACAAAGTCGTAGCCATTTTTTCATAAACAAGAATCATACCTGTGATAATGATGCCTGAAGCCTCTGCCTCGGGTCAACCAAGAAGTACATAGAAGTGGGCCTGATTACTTGACTGAGACCCGCCCCTAGTGGACTGTGCAATCACTCTATCGGACTGAGTACCATCCCTTCCCATCTGAACACCTCCTCTACCAAGCTGGGAACCCCCTCTAACCATTGGCTTACTGCCCCACCCAAGCTGTGGGCGATCCCTACTGAATGCACTACCTCCTCTCCGACAGGGGCCAAAGGTTGAGGAGCTAGGTATGGAACAATCTGCCTGCCCTGATAAAACTTGGGACACTATCTGCGAATGTGGCCATACTCCCCACACTCATGGCACACTTTATCAATCACTAGCTTCTGAGTCGAAATGGAGGAAATAGGATGAGCTCTAAAATTTGAGTGAACTTCTGGGTGCTCCAAACTACACCTGAAGGTCGCTGAGTGGTCCCTGACAAACCCCCGGTCGAAACCTGTATAACTAAATGAACAGGGTGCCCTGAGTGCCCTTGGAGAATCGGAGTCCTAGCAAAGGAACCACTGAAAGTACCCACCTTCCGAGCCTTCTTCTCGATGTTCTTTGCATACAATCTTGCTTCACCCTTTCCATATTCTTCGCGAACTCTACTACCTCCTGGAAGGTCTTACCTGCAGATGGAGGGCTAACAACTGAAGGCCCCATTCAGGCCCTTAACAAAACACCTGATTCTCTCCTCCGCAGTGGGCAAGAAGGGTAGAGCATACCTGGACAACGATTGAAATAGAGCCTCAAAGGCAGCAACTAAAGAGTTCCTCTACTCGATGGTGGTGAACTCGTCTCACCTCCGATCTTGCAGGCTGCAAGGCACATACTTTTCTAAGAAGGTGGAGTAGAACTAGGTCCAAGTCAGTGGTGGTGACCTCATCGGTATGCACTCCACAAATACTCTCCACTAGAGCTTAGCATCACTCATCAATTGGAAAGTAACAAATTCCTCCCTATACTTTTCCACCGCCCTCATTTTATGGAGCCTCTCGTGGCAGTCGATGATGAACTCATAGGCATCCTCAGCCTCAATGCTGTAGAAGATGGGAGGCTTTATCTTCGTGACCCTTTAGAATAAGTCATGCTCCTCTCCAGTCATTATTGGTCCAACTACCGGCCTCGGGAACATCACATCCTCCAAAATGTCATCTATACAGGGAGCCACAGCAACTACATGCTGTATCCTCGACTGTTGCCCTACGAGAGTCACTGCCGCTACCCTATTACCCACGAGGCCGCTTAGAAGATTCAGGACCTGAGCTAGGACCTCAAAGGATGTTGGAGCTGCTGCAGCCTGTCGCTTGGTTGGAACCTCTACCTCCACTGCCACCCTTTCCTAAACCGCTAGAGGCACTAGAGATGCTGACCTCTCGCGAATCGAAGCAGGAGCATGGGACCCTCCTCTAGCAATTGCACGCCTCCACCTACGACCTCTTCCCCATCCTCTATCGTGATCTGCGATTGCTACTGCTGGCTCGGGTCCTTTCTCTTGATTTCTGCCTACACGTGTTCTCACCATTTGTGAGAGAAAGAAAGAAGATTTTTCAAATACCAATTTGCAATGTCAGATAACAATTGAAATCAAGTAATAGCACAAAAAGGAAATAAAGAAGGGAGTTTTCCTAAAGTCCTATAGCCTCTCGAAGATACATAACGACGTCTCCACATCTATCCGCGAGACTCTAGTAGACTCGTCCTCGTACAATGAGACCAACGAACCTAGGTCTTTGATACCAACTTTGTCATGATCCAAGTGGCTGTGATTGACACCCACACTATAAACCTCGGTGGGTGAGCCAATGAATTCCCATTGACAACCCAAATTCAATAATAAATACAAAGAGATTACATCATTAAAAAATAGCGGAAACATTGATCAAGTTAACAGAAACATAATTGTCAAACTGTCTAGTACATCTCCAGAAATCGAAAGTCATTATTACGTGAAGATATCTACCTAACATTGTGTAAAAGAGTAAATTAAGAAAATTAAGAAAAGTCAATGTATGGAAAAAAGACATCTATTGCGGTGGAATCGAAGCAACTCATCCTGATATGCTCACCTTCATTTAGCTTTGCTGCTTGCTCTAAAAATGGGGTCGCGATGAACTTCTTGGGTCGAGGTATGCACTCAAAAAATAAGTGCAGGAGTAGCATCAATATAAAATAAAGTATTTGTAGGCATCATTGGACGACCTTAAATAATAACACATATAAAGAAAAACAACTATATGCAATTATCCCAAAACATATTCAGTAAGTAATAGTCATTCAGAAATACAATCTGTGCTAGGTGTTGGTTAGCCTGCTCGCTGGATTGGGCCTTGCTGCAATGGTCACTTGGGCGCTGCCATGGTCTCGCTGTGGTGAAATAGGTCCCGATGCAACGGTATTGTTTTGCAGTAGCTCGACTTAGCTGCACACCTACAATTCACTTTAAATCTTTTTCAACATTTTACCTATGACAACCATCCAAGCTACTCATAGCCATTAGCACAACAATCAATATACCTTAACCAGATGGCATATATAATGGACCACTCACAACAGATTTCACAACTCATCACAGGTTCTTACTTAACCTTACTATTACCGTGAAATAGTCATAAAAACATAAGTACTTCCTAATAAATAGAATACGTAGCCAGGAATTCAGTTCATTCAAGTTTTCACATTCTCGAACCAATCTTAATTCCTTACACTCAGTCAAATAACGTAACAAATGGTGATATGCTGGGCACATGCCTCCGTCGCATTACCATAAACACTGCAACACTGATCATCAATATACACATATGCCAGAGGGTATTCTTTTTGCCCCTCCCATCATGACCTGTAGGGAATTCTAGAAATTGATATACTATACCGGCGTGGTACCCACTCCAACTCATCCGCTCGTCCGGATGCTCCCTTTGGACACGAGCCACTTAATCATAATCTCTTGCCTGGATGCTCCCCTCGAGCATGAGACACTGATCTCAAGACAAAACTTATTATCCACTTTTATTCACATATCTCGGTATTTTACCACTAAGTCAATTTATTTGACCCTTGGGAGGCCTCGTCTTACCTCCCTCAACTTGAATATTCACACAATTCATGGATCATTTTCAGACAACACAAAAGAATATGAATAACTTCCTAATATCCAATTCGACATTACATAAATAACGTCATAGTAGAATCATTCAACAACGAAATATTACAACAAATAATGTCCAGAGGCTAATTCACACATTATCATTCCACACAACTACATTCTATTATACAAAATCTAACTCCTTCTAAACCATAATCTACCTCTATTGAAGGATTCTATTAAAAATTACTCTATTGGAGCCTTGCCTTTCCTCAGCGCTTCAGAACGTTCGAAATCTAGAACAACAAATTCAAAGTAATCTATTATTAATATTCAAATAAGGGTCTTGGAGATTTAAAAACTCCCTCAATTCTACCGATTACCATGGTTCGATTCATTATCCAAGAGTTAGATTATCATGCCTTAACCTCCCAACAACCATTTCAACCTAATTTGTTGATTTATTTACTCTTTCAACCTTTTTCAAGCAGTCTTTAATGCTAAAGGTCCAACCTTTTTGACTCTAAGTCTCAAATTATCTTAGAGATAAAATAATTCATTCACATTCTCCCTAGGAAGTGCTAATTACCCACTTCTAGGCCTAGAAATCAACACCGACTAATAACCATTCCCCTTGCCCTAGTTTTTAATACTAGGGTTCTTCAACTTAAAATTTCCATCATTAGAAGTCTCCCTTTCAATTCTACGGGGTTGAGGAGTCAAAAGCAAAGTGAATTGATCGAAAATCTTATCTTAGGGAAGGGAAACTGTTTTGTTCTTTGAAAATCGTTCTGAGTTTTCAACAGGTCTTCTTTTGGAATAATGGGGTAAACCCCCTGAAATCCCACTTAAAACTTACTTACTGATTCCCGTTGCTCGTTACAGCGGTCACATTTCTGCTATATCAGGCCTGCTATAGAACTTAATATGCCGCCACAGTGGGTCCAACGGTTATTATCTTGGTCCATAATAGCGGGCCACCGACCATCCTAACGGTCTTGCTACAACAGTCCCTCATAACTAGTAGCTCCCATTCCCTGCACACAACCATTTCTTATCCTCAAGTTCTAACTAACATTCATCCAACACCTTCCCACCAAACTTATTCCAGATAAAGTGTTCCAAATTTATTTTCCTCCCCATAACGATGGATAGGTCGTTACAATTTCTCTTGAATAGATGAAGGTGTTAATGAAATACAACAAAGCTATCTTCAGGGCGTCCTGACATTTTTGCCCGCGCACCTTCCTCTTAAAGCAGTCAACTAACTCATACTTTTTCACAATCTTTCTTCCTCTGAAGTATGTGTGGATGAGTCTGTTTGGATTCTTTCTTGAAAATATGAAGTCAGACATGTTATCGATACAACATAATTCGGTAGATGAATCAAATTCTCTAATGGTAAACCGTAATATAGTAAAATTAACACTCATCCAAAACTCATCATTATTTAATGAAACTCAAGTACCATAAAACACCTTCTATTTGTGTTTAAACTGCACAATGTGGTAGGTTGAGATAAACACCAAAATAGGTGTTGCTGAATAAATTAATCTACTGGGGTATCAATGTGGTCACTAGATCTTCCACGATCTTTTCATTTGAGGAGTAACCCATGTGTTGAGCTTTTCGCGATGGGTTTTTCACAAAATAACTCAATTTCTAAAAATAATAATGGATATCAATTAAATGTGCGTGCAATGGAAATTGATGCACAAGATTGATACAATTGACACTTAGGTAGCACAATGCATCAAATTAGAATGATAGATTGATAATTGACAAAAATGATACATAACAATATAAAAGTGGATAACTGATACACAAATAAGAAATATAAGAATATTGATATACATATTAATTGAAAAATTATACACAACAATCTAAAAGTTATCTACATTGTCACTGATACATGTACTGAAATTCACTTACCTAAATCAAAGTTGTGTGTTTTTACTGAAAATATTGATACATACTAATAAGCATAAAAAATTTGATATATGCACAAAAAAAAACACAGAAACATAGTATCATCAATTGCAATAGTAAAAATTATAAAAAATGATACACAATTAAATAGTATATAATCTGTAAAATTCTTTAACATTAGATGTTTTATAAAAATCGATACTGTTGTCATAATTTGATGAACATGAATTGGTAATTTCTAAATTTGTAATTTATTTATGGAACAAAGAAATAATGTGCAAAAAAATTTCAAATTGATACTAACACAAATCGTTTAAAATCAACAAATTCTTTAACATTTGATGTTATTTAAAAGTTAATACATTTATCAAACTTTTAATAAATATGATTGGGTAATTTCTCAATTTAGGTAATATTCGTAATGTATTCATGAAACAAATCAATAAGGGCAAAAAAATTATAGAACTCACTCTCATTTTGTGAGATCTGGGTTTTAAAGATTCGGTTTAAGGTTGATCTTTTCTTTTGCTAATCCGAGTAGTATCTCTAGTTTTTTGGTGTATTTCTTCTATGCATGTACCATTTATCAATTTTTTGATACATGTATCTTCAAATTGCCTTTCCGTTATTCAATTTGTTCTGTTCTTCGTTCAATGACCTCATTCTAATTGGGTCATTGCGAATTTAGTCCCCTCTTCGATTCTACCGCAGCAAGTACACCCGCATTATGGTGTTGTTCTTGAGTGAAAAGACATAGGCCAAACGATGGACAATTTTGTATAGATTGTTCGTTAGATGATGTACCTCGAGTTAGTCTTCTAGAAGATGATTCATCCATTATCGTAAAACTTTAAGATATTAAAAAACTTGATACTATATGAAATATGAAGTAAGATAAGTGAAATACACATAAAAAAATATATTTTTGCATGAACTAAAACTTACCCAAGAATCAATCAATTGATAATTGTGAGAGAGATAATCGGAGGAAATCCTGAGAGATTTAAAGAGGGAAAACTAGGCAGTAAATTAGAGAGAAACACGGGTAATAAATTGGAGAGAGAGGGTGAAAAGTTGATACACGGTAAATGCAC
>JACEIK010012953.1:18593-29378 GCA_018107945.1 Datura stramonium | reverse complement strand
ATAATTGCTACTTACAAATTATGGTAGAACAAAAACCACATAAATTGAATAAAACTCCAATGTTGCTTTCGTTTCTTGAATAAAGAACAATTTACCAATACCAAAATTATAGTTAAAAACTAATAAAGTCGGCTCTCTCAATTGTCTAAAAATCATTCCATAAATCTCTCCAGAAAATCCTCTTCTAAAAATAAACCTAAATTGGGTATTTATAATTCTAAGAAATCCTTTTCCCAAATAAAACTGGAAACTAGGTCGGCAGTGGCAATGGGCTAGGTGACGGATCGTTTGGCCTTCTGACAAGTTGTTCCTTGCTTTACAATAGTCATCCTCAACATCGCACCCAGTTGTGGCAGCGGATCACCTAAAGACTCATCGTGCCTGAGCACAAGTCGTTAGGTCCCTTGTGGACTGACTCCTTCAAAACTCCAGTGCACTTCACAGATGATTCCAATGGCCTTCCAACGAGTCGTTTCATCTCATGACGACTCGTTATGCCTGTCGTCAACTTCACTGACCACTTTGTTGAAATTTTCTCTTTAAATCCTAACGATTGACCTCACGACTCATTACCAGTTGTAACGAGTCGCTCCTCCAACTCGTCTAGTACACTGCCTTTCTTCTTCAAAACTCAAACTTTTGCCCATTTCTTAAGAAATGGTTCGTGCCTCCTGCCAACGACTCGTTAAGTGCCTGGCATTCACCTTTCAGTTATTTTTAGAATTAATTTGACCAAATTCACTTCCAAACCTATTTTCTTGCACATTAAGCACAAAACACATTATACCCATATAAACATACTTGGAATGTGCACAATTTCTTGGTTTTAAGCGTCGAAAGTGCCTTAAAATCATGGCACATCACTCCACATCTACTAAAGCCCTTCCAATGGAAAGGAATTTTTTCCCCAAAATAATGAGGACCTCAAAATCAACCTCGCAATCAAGGATCACGAAGTCTGAAGGCAATATGAATCTATCCACTTTAACAAGCACATCAACAGGATCCCCAAAGGCTTCTTCACAGTTCGGTTGGCCATCAATAGCCACATAGTAGTCGGTATGGGGGCTCCCATGCCCAGCTACTTAAACACAGCTAACAACATCAGAATGATGCTTGCTCCCAAGTCGCAGAGTACCCTCGTGAACTCGACATCACCAATTGTATATGGAATGGTGAAGGCAGTTGGATCTTTCTTCTTTTGGGCAAGGACCCGTGAGGGTATAGCGCTACAATGATGCATATTATCCACAAGCTCATAGCTCACAGACCTTTTCTTTGTAACAAGGTCTTTCATAAACTTGGTGTATCCCAGCATTTGTTCCAATGCCTCGACCAATAGTATGTTTACAGATAATTGTTTTAGCATTGATAGGAATTTCTGAAGCTTACCATTCTACTCCTTCTTCTTCATTCTTTATGGGAATGGTGGCGGTGGTCGTGGAATAGCCTTGTAAATCTGTGTGGCTACTTGCTTCTCTCCTTATTCAGCTTCAGGCCCCTTTTCAACAACTTGAGCCTCAATCAACTCAGCATTCTCATTATGCTCATTCTCAGCAACATCTTCCTCATCGTCGATTATTCTTTCTTTCTTCCTTTGAAGTTCAACTATAACCCATAGAGGGGGATCAACCATGGTCTTTCCATTCCTAGTCATCAAAGCCATTCAGTGACCATCATTCTTTGGATTCTAGACTGTGTTTCTAGGTAGGGTACCCTTTATCCTAGGGTTCATGGATGCTGACAGTTGACCTAGCTGTTGTTCAATCTACTTGATAACCGTAGCATGTGACTCAACTCTCTGACCCATGCTCAATAGATCACTACGGATGTCTTTCAACTGATCATCTATGGATATCACCTTCTTTAGCATCTCAGCCTTCATGCTCTCCAACTTTGACTGTCCAACCTCCCCCTCACGTGCATTCAGAGGCATGCACAATTCTGCTCAGTCGTTGCGGTAATCTTCATTCCTTCTCCAATCTCCCTCGCGCTCACAACCTCGACTTCTGTCTTTGTACCCATTCCCATTGTAATTGTCTCTGTATTGGTTAATACCTTGGTTTCCAAAGCTGTGGAGCCAACTGTCTTGTCCAGACCCTTGGGCGTTGGCTCGAAAACCTACCACCTGGTTGTCCAAGAAGTTTGCCTCCTCCTCAAAATTTGAGTGGTCAAGCCCTGACTCCTGTCCCTGTGTCCCAACTGTGTTCACCTTTCTGCTCCAGCTCCCATGATGTTCTAGTAAGCAAATCCAATGATGTGCACATATGAGTCAATTCCTGGTCACGCTCTTCTTCTTTCCTACGTTAGTCTGCAGTCAAACAAACATCATATGTACCGGTCATTGTTTTTGCTTCCTGGGTGTGCCATGCTCTGTTTGTTTTGGTCACTTTGTCTAGAATAGTGGGAGCTTGCTTCTAGGTGTGGCTCATCAGTGCTCCTCCCGTCACTATGTCTACTACAGCTTTAGTACTGTTGTTCAAGGATCTATAGAAATCTCCAACAAACTGTCATCGGGAATTTTGTTGTTCGAGCACTTGTTCAACTTTTTCTTGAACCTCAACTAGGTTTCATGCAGTGCCTCAGTTTTAGTTGTCGGAAATTATATATTTCGTCCTTAAGCTGCAGTATCCTAGAGGGTGGAAAGAATCTCTCTAGAAAATCTTGCTTGAGCTCCCTCCAGTTGGTAATGGAGTTCGTTGGGAAACTCCGATAACCTTAAGGTGTCCTCCCCAGACAGAGAAAAGGTGAAGAGTCTTAGCCTTATAGTATCCTAGCTGACTCCGAGCAACCTGTACGCCTTGCATATTCCCACAAAGTTCAATAGGTGTAAGTTGGAATCATCAGCTGCGTGACTACTAGACACCCCCTTCATGTTCAATAATTGGATCATGGTGCTAGTGATGTCAAATTTTGCCCAGTAGGCAATGGTGGTGGTACAATAACTCTGGTTGGCTCGACTTCATCAATGTATGGGTCATCCTCATTGAAGAATTGAGGCGCATATCTCTGACCTTTGTTTCCCCTTCTATGGCGACCAACGTTGACAACCTCATCTCGAGCATCCTCCGCATCCTGAAGTGCAGGTTGCTAAGCTAGCTCGGCTTTCCTAGCTTCTTCAACAATATGTGCAACTCTCTGCTCTTGGTTCTTTATTCTTTGCAGTGTTCTTTCGAGTTTGAGATCCAAAGGAATCAGGGGGTTTCCACTCCGACGAGTACTTGACATTCACCAAGAGACAACCTATGGATATCCAAAAACAAAAAGAAAACGTAATTCAGGAAATAACAACCAAAAGTTAAATACAAGCAATTAATCTAATCTTAGACGTATTCCCCAGCAACGGCGCCAATTCTTTATAATACTCAAACTCACACTTCCTGATAAAGTATGAAGCAGACGTTGTCATTAAAAAAATCAAAAAAGAGGTTGGGGTCGAACCCATAGGGAATAAGGTAAGATCTAGACTAATGCTGGTACTAAAACTTGTTGGTAAGTTATCTCCAAATTGGGGGGTTTCAAGAAAACAATAGTAAAGCAAGATTATAATTGTGGTTGTTATCAATATTTGCAAATAACTAGGGTAAGTGTCCCTTATGGGTTCATAACTACTTCGGGTATACACATGTGATCAATCCTAATGCTTACTTGTAGAACCGATAACTAGGGTTCATCCAAATGACTGGTTCGTCCCTATTGGATTACTATACTCAATCACCAGGTCAGGTCTTATGAGAGATTTCTTTCTAACCATTTTCAATTTGTTCCAAATTTAACTATCCTGCGACCACAACTCAAGTTAATATAATGATCATAAAGACCAAGGCTTTGTTGTAATTCTGTTTTCCTAATCTCTACTTCTCTAAGTTCAAGCAAGTAAGGAATTTGTTTAAGTCCTAACGTTGTACACCATTAAGAAACATTTAAAGATGAAGAAAATACAATACAAGCATTTAGCATTGGGTTTGAACCCCTTTTGTGTAACCCTATTTCGTTAATCCATCATGGTTCCCACAACCCTAGTTGTCAAGGTTTTAGACTCTCATGATTGTAAGATTATATTTTTCATTCATAGACAAACACATCATTAAATACTTACTATAATAATTGGAAGAAAACCTGTTTTGAATATCAATGAACAATCTCAAGAACAATTGATAAACTCAAATGTTGATCCTAAGAATAGCTCTCCAAAACTTGAGAAAAATTCACAAAAATTACTCTTCACACGTCTCTACTACTTCCTTTCTAGCTTCTCCTACAAAAATAAAACATAAAAGATATCTATACAGACATTAGAAATGTTTTCCTAAGTTAACAGGAAATTTTTCATATCTGGCGCCGGCCTGTCTCATGAATAAACCTACAACCCGTAACAGGATTGTATGGGTCGTAGCTGCCTCTTATACATCCTTGGCTACTGCAAATTTTTCTAAGTATTGGCAGGATGGTACGACTCACACCATGGTCCTATGAGTCATACAATGCATCCATGGCTTGGCCCTGAGAACTCTGACATCTTCTGAAGTTTTCCACGAGGGTTGTGGTACGTCTTGTAGCTTCTTCCTATGACTCATACTTCTTGTTGTATCTGAAGTTTTGTCAAGTCTTGAAGAATCACTTGAATCTCACCATGACACATGGTACGGGTCGTAAGTGGTTATTACGATGCGTGGGTTCCATCCGTACCAAGAGACTTCCTTGTGAAAATTTCTCTGAAGATTTCCACGACTCTAGTTACAACTCGTGTCATCTTGATACAGCTCGTACTGAGAGTCGTACTCTACATTCCTCTTATTCCACCCTTCTACTTTTCACCACGATTCTTAGTACGACTCGTACAATCATGGTAAGGTTCATACTGAGAGTTGTACTTGACTGATTTTCTGCACTTTTATGCCTTTTTTGCACATTCTTGCTCCAATACCTATTTTCCCTAAAAACAAAGTAAAAGTACCTCATATACATATAAATATACCTAAGTACATGCTATTTTATCAGGTTTAAGCATCGAAAGTGCTATAAACTCACAGCACATCAGTTCGCTACAGTGGAAAGGACCCGCTTTAGTGGACATTGTCTTCCCTAGAAGACCTCCAACTCTCATAATGGAGGTCGAGTTTCCAACCTCCATTTTTCTCTAAATTAGGCATTGATCGGGCAAGGGATACACTTACCCATGCCTTACCAACCATTTTCTATCCTGATAGAGTCCGGATTCGAGTTTGAAAGGCTCAGAAAGACAAACCATCACCCACCTAAATCCCATCCTTACTCAAGCAACAACTACATGAAATCATTCAGGAACACTTGGAGAATGATATAGAATATTTGGGAACGTAAATACAAGTATCATGCTTCGAGAATCTAGTCTAATGGTTGAAAAGAAACCTACCCTCACCATCCCCAAATAATCAACCTAGCATAGTGCAAGTAGGCATGATATCACCATCATTCAATAGTAAATGAGGTAGGAAAGTCATGAGAATGAGGATTAGCTGAGAAAATCGAGCAAATACTGCCAGGGAGTTCAAAGTATTTGCCAAAAATTTGGATTAAAAATGTGATAATAAACTCAAAAATCGTAGTTTCTGGCATTTAAAATGATTTTCATTCCACTGCACTAGACTATTTTTGGATGCGGCTCGCTACAATGGATAGGCCTAAAATAGTGACGTTTCAAATTCACCGGGGGTTAACCACATGTTTTGGTTAGAAGAAGCTCTAAAGGAATTAGTGGTTTCTAAGGGTTGAACAGGCCACAAGTAAATGATGTAAGTCACAAGAAGGAAATTTGGGAGGCTTGGGGTTAGGCTGCTCGAGCCAACACGGGACTAGCAAGTAGAAGTGATGCACTCAGGAAACTTCTTCCGACTATAGTACAAGGAGAATGCCAGTCTAAAAACCTGAAAGTAATATCGGGAGATCCCAATGTCAATTAGGAGCATCGGGACTACGACCCTGTGTCAAGTTATCCTTCGACCACTAAAAAGCCCTGGCCCATTTTGTAGGGCCGTTTGCGGACGAACAAACTTTTAATTGGTATTTGATGTAATGACCCGTCAAATTGCTTTAACACCTCGACAATGATAATCCCGAAATTTCAAATTTTAATAGCCCGATTTATTTGCTGATATGAGGTAATGACTAGACTTTATTTGAAAGGGCAAAATTAAAAAAATTATTCGTAGGCCTTGCGATAGGACTGCTATGGAGGGCACCTAGTCGCCATAATGGGACCGCTACAATGAGTCTCGTATTGTTGTTGCGGGAGATGCGAGCCAGAACTCAATGTTTTTCCACTTTTAAAACCGAGATCCTATCATAATAAGGTTTTATCATTAAAAATGCCCTGAAACCTATCATTAAGGGAGGCTAAGGAAGAGAAGAACTTCACCAACCTCCCTAGTGGAATCAACGGGCTGAATTCAAAGCCAGGAAAAAGAGTCCTACCACTTTCCTGATGCTAGGTTACTGCTCAGGTACACTATTGCTTACATTGTATTAGACTATAATTAGTGAGTCATATACGTATGTATTATTGACATATAATTACGAGGGTAGAGGGATCATAAACATGATGTCATGATGAAAGATTCGCATTGATGTAACTACTAAAATTGAAGGATTAATCCCAAGTACAAGAGCATGTGAATAAGTGAAACTTAGTTGATAACTAATAATGAGGATGAACTCTCGATGTAGTGTTCTTGAGTTAATACTCTTGATGTAATGTTCTTGAGTTAATACTCTTGATGTAATGTTCTTGATTTAATACTCTTGATGTAATGTGCTTGATTTATTACTCTTGATGTGATGTTATTGATAAAACGCCCCCGATGTGATGTTCTGGATAACATGTTTTGATGACATCTGTATGCAGTTGCTCTTGGTTGAATAATTGGTGGTGAAAGTTTGATGATATAATCTTGGGAGATTAGTCGTAATAGTACGAATATATTGGGAAGGTAGAATCATGCCTCCATGCAGAGTGAACACCAGAATAAATGGTAACGATAACGATCATGAGGGTGCCAATGGTGAGGAGCATCAGCCAGCCCCACCCGCTCGTGAGTAGCATGCACCAGAGCTAGCTGCCCACACTGAGTTTAGGGAAGCAATTCAGATGCTGGCACAGGCCATGAAGGCCCAAGTTCAAAATTAGACAGTGGTGCATTACCCTCAGAATGGGAATGTGGCAGCAGCCAGGGTGAGGGATTTCTTGAGGATGAGCCCTCCTGAGTTCACGGGGTCGAGGGTGGACAAGGATCCCCACAATTTCATTGAGGAGATTCTGAAGATCACCCAGGTTATGGGGGTGAACAATGGAGAGTGTGTTGACTTGACCTCCCATTAGCTCAAGGGGGTGGCTTATATTTGGTATAAGCAGTAGAGAGATGTCAGGGCAGTGAGTGCAGGCCCGATAGGTTGGGAAGAGTTCCATGCGGAATTTTTGGATCGGTTCTTCCCTCGGGAGATGAGGGAGCTCAAGGCGGCCGAGTTTGTTAATTTGAAGCAAGGTAATATGTCTTTTCAGGAGTATGCATTGGAGTTCACCCGATTATCCAAGTATGCTCCAGAGTTGGTGGCAGATTAGAGGGCTCGGGTGAGTCATTTTGTGCATGGGGTAGCGGACTACTTGGACAAGGATTGCAGGATCGCCATGCTTCATTGGGATATTGACTTTCCCCGTATTGTACTGCATGCACAACAGATGGAGTTGATCTACCAGAGGTAGAGGGAGGCCAAAAGGTCTAGGATCAACAACTATGAGGTTTCTCAGGTCAAGTCAGGGGGTGGACAGCATCAGCAGTCCCAGCACAGGTCTATCACTCCAGCTCCATCATCGGCCAGCATGCCATCTAGGTTCCGAGGAGATCAGAAGAGCAAGGCTTTAGGCTCGAGGGATCAGGGTAGCATGCAGGTAGAGAGCACTTTTCTATCTTGTGTGAAGTGCAGCAAGAATCATCCCGAGAGGTGCTTAGTTGGCTTAGATACGTTTTTCGGGTGTGGCCAACCCAGGCACAAACTTAGGGACTGCCCCTCAGCAAGATCAAGGGTCGGTGGGACCTGTGTGACAGCAGCCCGTACTACTACTCCAGTAGAACATCCCCCTCAGTAGGTGCCTCTACTAGTTCAGTAGGCAGTCAGCGCCAGAATAGGTTTTGTGCTCTAGTACCCCGCCAAGAGCAGGAGGCTTCGCCCGATATGGTCACTGATATGTTAAAAGTCTTCCATATTGATGCATATGCCTTGTTATATCCAAGAGCCACCTTATCTTTTGTGACTCCCTATATTGCTAGTTTTTTGGGGTTAGCCCTAAAATCCTGTCAGAACCGTTCTCAGTCTCTACTCCAGTCAATGATTCGATTGTAGTTAGGCGGGTGTATAGAGGTTTCCTCATCATAGTGTTGCATAAAGTTACCTCTGCAGACTTAGTATAGTTATCTATGACTGACTTTGACCTCATTTTGGGCATGGATTGGTTGTTTGCATGTTATGATTTGCTTAATTGTAGAACCCGATCAGTAGAGTTCAGATTTTCGGGTGAGCCGGTCTTGGAGTGGAAGGGTAGGTCAGTTGTACCAACCGGTCGGTTTATATCATATCTTAAGGCTAGGAAAATGATTTATAAGCGCTACATGTATCACCTATTTAGGGTTAAGGATTTTGAGTCTGATACCCCAACTATCTAGTCAGTTCTAGTAGTGTGTAAGTATCAAGAGGTTCTTCCCGATGATTTGCCAGCTGTTCCTCCAGAAAGGGAAATTGATTTCGGCATTAATCTCTTACCTGATACGTAGCCCATCTCTATTCCTCCCTACAATATGGCTCCAGCTGAGCTAAAGGATTTGAAGGACTTGCTTGATAAGGGCTCTATTAGACCAAGAAAGTCTCCATGGGGTGCACCGGTGTTATTTGTCTGAAAGAAGGGTGGTTCCCTTATCATGTGTATTGATTACCGGCAATTGAACAAGGTCACCGTCAAGAATAGGTACCCCTTACCCAGGATCGATGACTTTTTTGACCAATTCAGGGTTCCAGATGCTTCTCCAAGATAGATCTCAGGTCCGGGTATCACCAGCTCAGGGTTCAGGAGAGTGACATCCTAAAAACCTCTTTCAAGACTCGGTATGGTCACTAAGAATTTGTTGTTATGTCTTTTGGACAAACCAATGTCCCTGAAGCTTTCATGGACTTGATGACAAGGGTATTCAAGCAATATCTAGACATGTTCGTGATCGTGTTCATCGATGATATCCTTATATACTCTCGGAGCTAGGAGGAGCATGCCGCTCACTTGAGAGTAGTGCTTCAAACCCTCAAGGATCGTTAGTTGTATGCTAAGTTCAGCAAGTGTGAATTTTGGCTGGACTCCGTGACATTCTTGGGCTATGTGGTGTCGAGTGAGAGCATAAGGGTGGATTCTCAGAAAATCGAGGTGGTGAAAAATTGGCCAGACTGGTGAATCCTTCAGAAATTCGGAGTTTCTTGGGCCTAGTAGGCTACTACCAGAGATTCATAGAGGGTTTTTCATCAATTGCAGCACCATTGACCAGGTTGACCCAGAAAAAGGCAAAGTTCCAATGGTCGGAGGCTTGTGAGAGAAGCTTCCAAGAGTTGAAGACTCAACTTACTTCAACACCAGTGTTGACCCTACCCGAGGGTACCGATGGTTTTGTAGTGTATTGTGATGCTTCCAGAATCGGACTTGGGTGCGTGTTGATGCAGCATGGGAATGTGATAGCATATGCCTCGAAACAATTCAAAAATCCATGAGAAGAATTACCCGACATATGATCTTGAGTTGGCCGTGGTGGTGTTTGCATTGAAGATATGGCGGCATTACTTGTATGGGGTCCACATGGATGTATTTATGGACCATAAGATCTTGCAACATGTGTTCACACAGAAAGATCTCAATCTTCGACAATGGAGGTGGTTGGAGCTACTTAAGGACTATGATATGAGTGTTCTTTATCACCTGGGTAAGGCTAATGTGGTGGCGGACGCACTTAATAGGTTCTCTATGGAGAGTATGTCCCACGTGAATGAGGAAAAGAAGGATTTGGTGAAAGATGTCCATCGACTTGAAAGGTTTCACGACCCGAGAGTACACCCAGATCGTAGACACGGGATAATGAGTTCCAAGAGACCCCAAGTCAACCCATGGCGTGAGCATAATACTAATTCATTTATATACAGTGAAAAAGCTAACTCATAAATCGTAAACTAACTGAAAATCATATCATGAGAGATAAAGGAAACAACAATATAAGATCCAAACATAAACGGCTTAATACTACACATACGACTGAAAGCCTCTATTCATAAAAGACGGATTGAAGGGACAAGACCCCAACTTACCCAAACAGTATGAAAACATAAGATAAACAAGGTCTGAACATGAAGCCCTCGAATCATGAGGACTTACCTCTGAAGACTGAGCGGAACTAGGTGCAAGCTAGGGACAATGCTGAACCTGCAAACCGGATCCTAAAAATATGTGGGTCAGTACTCGAAAAGTACTGAGTATGTAAGGTATGCAAAATAATGCTTAAAAACATGAAGGTTATAGGAGTGGGACGTCATGATCATAAAACTGAAATCGTAAGTATATCGTAATGCTCAATATTTCAAAAAATACTCATCAAAGTCATAACATGCGGGGAAAACATTTCATAAATAATAAGTTGATCCGAAAGAACATAATCATGCATATTTCAAAACCATGAGCTAACGAAATCAGCCCATTTCCTGCCAGCAAAAGCTACTTTCTCTGCC
>JACEIK010012952.1:0-29382 GCA_018107945.1 Datura stramonium | reverse complement strand
ATAACCAAACGACCCCTAAGTGTGTTACTTTATACATTTGAATCTTAATTATTTAGATTTCAATCACTGCGCGATTTACTCTTTTACAATCACTTAGAGGTCTAAATATATTGAATGATTAAAATTATCATAATTATTCTCCTTCAATTAGCAACATTGTTCATCGGTTAAAACAACAATTCTTCAACAATTCGTTTATTCCTATGCAATTTACTGTTTATCTCACATTGTTTCATTATTATTTTATCAATGAAAGGCGGAATATGTTAGAGATATAATTGATATTTTAAATTTAGTTTCATATATGATAATTTGAACATATTTATGTAAATTTTATTTTGATGTAATATATAACATATGATATTCTTTTATTATATTTATTGTCAAATTATTTAATTTATATGATAAGGTCCTTGATTAAGTTTCGATCTCAACAACGTATCGAACGGCGAGATAAGATTTACATGAAAGATGTCCACATATATTGATCTAACCGAATCATTAATGTCCTAATTAGTGATCCTATGATCAAGAACGAGTTTAGATGAAGTTATAATAGACGTGACTCTCTCATTATCACGATCTCCATCATCATGATGTCAAGTCTCAAAACTTAATCAAAAATCTTATCATATTAATCAAATAATTTGAACATAACTACTATAAACAAAATTAAATGCCATATAATTATATTTAAATAATATTTAAAAATATATTAAAATCATGTGAGATTGGATCTAAGACATAACAACTATGTCTCTAACACCCATAACTACCATCATTAGCTATCATTAGCACCAATCACGATATTTTTTAATTAATATAAAATTATATTAATTTTTTTATATTTTTTATTATATTGTTTGTTTGTTATTATATAATTTTAATTGAAAACGTTATTAAAATTTGATTTTTTAAGCTTTTAAAAATTATTTAATTGTTTAATATTTAAATATATATTTCTTTGTATTTTGGGATGAAAAGCCGCAAAGTTATTGTCATTAGATTATTGTCATTAGAAGTACTAATTATGTTATATGAAAAAGGTTAATGAATTTATTTGACTTTATTGGAACCGATGAAATATATTTGCTTAATATTTAATTGAATTTAAAAAAAGACGAATACTATGGTGGTCATTTGATAGAGTGTATAAGAATAATACTAAATAAGGTATATTAGTAATGTTTGTATTCTGGTATTAGTTATGCTTGCATTAGTTATGCTGAGATTATTTCTTATGCAGTGTTTGGTTTAGTGTGTTAAAAAAAACATTAATTAAATATTTTATTTAAAAAAAAAATTTATTTATAAAAATACCTTCCACAAATAAGAGAGAAAAGATGTGGAAAAAGTTTTGAGATATAATTATGTCTTTAATCACAGCTAATGCACGCATTAACAACGTGCACGACAATAAATTCCATTGTATTAGTATTATCATGGTTTTTACGCCATTATACACAACTTAATAGCAAATAAAGTGTATAACTAAACTTGCATCGCTAATACATGAGTTGAAAAGGTATCAAACAAGATATTAGTATTTAGTAATACGTAAAGTTAATGATTGCATTGTTTTTAATGCAGTCTACCAAACGACCACTTACGTTTGACGAAGATTTTTTTAAAAAACAATTATGAGTGAAAATTATAAATATACTTGAAATAAATTTCATTTTAAAAAATTTAACCATCTATTATTCAACTCACATCTTTAATTATTATTATTATTATTATTATTTTGGAGCTTCCAAGGATACTCACAGCCTCTGCCCTTCGGGTGAACATTCTGTGGTAGCTCGCTCGCTGTGCAATAACTCGCGAACCACACAGGAGATGTAAACCACACTAGACAAACCCCATGCGACGAGCTCACAGCTGAGCGGCAGTCAAAGACTAGTCTGAATTCGGTCCTCCCACATGGGAAACCCACCTCCCAATCATGCCCTTACGGGTCACTTAACTTTAGTTAATTAATATATACTTTTGATTTGTTACAAACACATGATATAAGTACATCTTTACCGATAATCCATCAATTTATTCATCTATTTGTTTAACCATAAAGCGGTACAATTAAATTTATAATCCTGAATTAAGAACACGCAGATTAAATTAATCTTATAACGAAATAACAGTGAAATAAATAACCACTAGTGGATGATAAATGAATACAAGAATAGTAAAACAACTTAGCAATGTGTTAGATCTAGAAAATAAGTTTTCTTTGCCTTGGAATTACGTGTACAAAATGGCTTGGAAGTTATGAGCAATTATTTATAAACAAGAATGTGTTCAACTGTCAGTATTGAAATTATTGAACCCTTAATACAAAAGATTAGGTTACATTTGTAGAGAAACCCTAGAGAATAACTATCACATAATCCACTTCTCTTGTAGTATCCCACTCGATCACAAACTCAATAATTATGTATCGATCGGCGAGAATCTCAATATCTTTTGTAATTTATGAATTGATAAATTTATTTCATCCTTATACTGTCTGACTGTAGTTACACACCCAATTATGTGTTTTCGGAGCCACATGAGCCTTATCGATACTGTATTGGTTCCGATAGTGTTGGCTCCAAAACCTTCTCCAATTGAATTGCATTAAGTGATCATGTTTAGAAGATGTTATTCAATGTTTCCTATCAGATTGCTATAACCAATCGTCTTTACCACATATCGTTGCATCATTTGTTCACCTACTCAAGATCATTTCCCCCTCCCCTAATACACTATACACCACATTTCTTGGTGGTTAAGTATTTCATTTGAAATGAGCGTTCGATTCTTCTGTTCAGTTTTATTAAACCTCGATTCAATTTTGAAAAAATATACATCATACACTGAACTAAACTAATTCGGTCCGAGTCAATTTATTCATTTCAGTTTGATTTGGTTCGATATTTTTAAAACGGTTTTTCGATGCAGGTGAGAAACAAAATAAGAACAAAATTATCAAAATGTTTGACATGAAACAAATGTGTTCAACAATGCTATTTCGTATAACTTTTACAATAATGAATAACTTAACACATTATATTAAAACATTACCAATAAAATATAATTAAAAATAGCTACTAGCACCTACTAGATTTTCTTAACACCTAACATTTTCTTGATCTTTCATGAGAAATGACACTAGAGAGTAAGATTTAGACATTTAGCCTTTAGGTTAAAATGTCTGTTGGTTTGGGTTAAATTTGAAATGCCAAAGACCCAAATTGATTGAGTTTTAAAAAATGATTTGGGCCATATAAATTAAATATAAATATTATTTTAAAATATATTTAATAAAACTTCGATTCTTCGGTGCATCGAAGAACCATGACTCTTATACCAAACACCGAACCGAAAAATCGAACTTTAAAAAAAGTCGAACACAAATCGAAGAACCAAAGTAATGCGATCCGATTCAATTTTTTGATAATTGCATTTGAAATTGAGCTCGAAATAATACACACAAAATTATAAATCAAATATTGATTTAAGGTTTAACTATTTGCAAATTAATCTTACTTTGAAGTTTATTATTCTTTCTATCACAATTTATATGATATATTCAGATTTCAAGAGTTAAACAGTAAAAGCTTTGGTTATTTATATGCCATTTAAATATTTTAAGTTATTAGTTTTTTTTTTTTGACTTATAGCACTTTTCATATAATTTTTAAATGTGTAAATTATTTTTCAAAAATATTAAAGATTTGTATGTGTGAATGCACATTTAAAATAAAGAAGTTTGACTCTCAAAATTTAAATTATTACATCATATAAATTGAGACGAGACGGAGAAATACAATTTTTTTTATGTTTCTTTTTTCCTTTTTGATTTTGTCCATTTTTTGGGTCCAAAATGAAAAAAAAAAAGTTTCTTTTATTATTCACAACCCCTTCATCTATCTAAACATCACAAACCAGAGACCAAGAAATACTTCAAACTCAAAACAATCTCCTCTCTTTTCCTTCCACATTACATCAATTTTCCCAGAAAAGTATATATAAGGAAGGAATTGGAGGACAAGCAAAAACCAATCCTTTAGATCAAATCACACCCAAATTCTTCTCTCTTGTTTCTCTCTCATTACCCCCCATATTCTTCTTTCTTCTTCTTAACAAAAAACATTGAAAAATTTAAACCAAAAGGAAAAAAAAAAATAAATTAAATTTATCAAAATCAAAACTTTAAAGGGTTGAATCAGTCTCTGATTGTTAACATATCTTGTACAAAATTTTGAAGGGAAAAAACAAAAAAAAACTGGAAAAAAGAACAGTGGGAACACAAAAATAGAGGGCAATATAGAGGAGGAAGAACATCGCCCTCGGTTCTAGTACTGCCTCCTCTGTAGATCTTCTTGATTTCTCATCTGGGTGTTGTTCAATAGGCAGATTCTTGATTTGGGTGTTTGTTATTTTCTCTCAAAAGTTTGATGAAACCATATCATTGTTGGGTTGCTGTGCTCTTGGGCTCTACCTTTGGATTATCGTTTTGATTGATCGTCTAAGGATCCGTTTCCCTTTGATTGAATCTGATAATATTCGATCAGTTTCAGATTCTTGTCTGTCTCTGAGGCTCTCATTGTACTTCAAAGTAAAGGTATGACCTTTACTGTTTGGCTGCTCTTCCTTAATCTGTATTTGATTTCTTCAAGTAATGTGGAATTAGATGCTGTATTCTGGATTTACTTTGAGCTCTTTCATTTTCTGCTAATGGGTTTGTTCCTATCGGTAAATGGTATTTTGTTTGAAAAACTTTTTTTCTTGTGGGGGCTTGAAGTTGTATAAAGTTGAATGGAAAATTTTGGAAATGAGTTTTTCAGGAATCTTCATTTTGGTATTGCAGGAAAATGCAAGTTGATCTTGGTAAGTTATTTGTTGGTGGAATTTCATGGGACACAGATGAAGAGCGTCTAAAGGAGTATTTTAGTACTTATGGGGAGGTTGTAGAAGCTGTAATTATGAAGGATAGAACTACGGGCCGTGCTCGTGGTTTCGGTTTTGTGGTCTTTGCTGATCCTGCTGTTGCTGAGAAGGTAGTTAAGGAGAAACACAACATTGATGGCAGGATGGTGAGCTGTTTAAGTTTTGACAATTCTTCACAATTTGCTTTTATTCTATTTCTCTAGTGAGGAGCATGATAATATTGTTAAAATTTATGGTAAACGGTCCACTTTTCATTAAACCTGAAACAAGGCGTAGCATGACAGTATTACGAAGATTTAACCAAAATGATGTAGGATTTAACCAAATGCTCTAGGCCTTAGTGATATCCTTGATGTTCTCAAGAAATGTCGAATATTTATTCTCATTCTATAGCATTTTGTCATCAAACTTTTCAGTTTTCTACTTTGATCTGAACTTTGTGTGCTAGAAGTGCACAACTTTATATCTCTAGTTACTTCATTTACCCGAGATTTCTTACAGTCCTCATTTTACAGGTAGAAGCAAAGAGGGCAGTTCCACGGGATGACCAGAGCACGACAAGTAGAAGCAGTAATAGTATTCATGGTTCTCCTAGTCCTGGTCCAGGACGTACAAGAAAGATTTTTGTTGGAGGTTTAGCATCCACTGTTACTGAGACGAACTTTAGGCAGTATTTTGAGCAATTTGGAACAATCACAGATGCAGTAGTTATGTATGATCATAACACTCAAAGGCCTAGAGGATTTGGATTTATCACTTATGATTCAGAGGATGCAGTGGATAAAGTCTTGCTCAAGTCTTTCCATGAGCTGAATGATAAAATGGTTGAGGTCAAGCGTGCTGTCCCCAAAGAGTTATCCCCAGGTCCTAGCCAAAGCCCACTTGGTCGGTACAGCTACGGATTAAATAGGATGAATAACTTCCTTGATGGCTATGCACAGGGATACTCTCCAAGTACAATTGGAGGATATGGAGTCAGTATGGATAGTAGATTTAGCCCCATCACTGGGGGTAGGAGTGTCTTTGCTCCATTTGGTTCTGGTTATGGTATGGGTCTTAACTTTGAACCAGGTCTGGGCCAAGGATATGGGGGAAGTGCAAATGTTAACAGTAGTTTAAGCTATGGACGGGGACTTAATCCATATTATACCTCAAGTAGGCTTGGTGGTGGCATTGGGTTTGATGGAGGAAGCGAAGGAAACAGTTCTTTCTTAAACTCAGCAACTCGCAATTTATGGAGTGATGGAGGACTGCGCCATGGAACGAACTCCACAAACTCTAGCAACTTTTTAGTATCTGGAAGTGGGAACATTGGAGGAGGGAACTTTAGCAACAGTGGAGTTTGGGGTTCATCAATTTCCTCTCAAGGCGGAGGAAATGTTTCTAACAAAAGTGGAAATCTTGGTTATGTGAACGGTGACAACATATATGGGTTGGCAGGAGGCTATGGAAGAAATGTTACAAAAAGTGGGGCTGCTATGTCATCATATGCTGCATCCAGGGGTAGTTATGATGGGGGGGCTTTAGCTGATTTCTATGGTAGTGGTTTGGGATATGATGATCAAACTTGGCGTACTTCAAATTCTGAGCAGGATGCAACTGGTTCTCTTGGTTATGGACTAGGCAATGGACCCTCTGACATGTCATCTCAAAGTTCTGCAGGTTATGTTGGTAGTTATGGAGCTGGAAAAAGACAACCAAACAGAGGTAAGCTTCTCATTAATCATGTTAAACATTGTTCCACCAATGTGATGTTGGATTTGTTGTTATTTTTATGATTTTGGACAAGTATAACTATCATAAAATCATATGATATAAGCTTCTAGCTATCTGCGTCAACGTTAAGTTCTTTACATAGAGTAAGATTGTGCTTAAACTTCATCTTTAGGCTCTTTACTTTCCATAGAGAAAAGTGTGTATATGTTACTGTCAAATTATGGTCATTTGAAACTAGAAACAGTGGAAATTAGTTGTCCGAGTTGATCAGGGAAAAGGAAAGCTAGAAAGGTATCATGAAATAGTGACCCCCCTGTTACACCACATTCTTTTTTGGTAATTTCCATATATTTTGGTAAATTTTGTTCTTTGTTGGTTGTTCCCTTATCGTTTTAGAATTCTAGTTATTCTCTTTGCTTTCTCAATCCAGTTCTAGCAAGTCAGCTAAGAACTAGTGTTTTAGGACTTAGTATTTCATAAATCTTGGGTTTCCAGCAAGTTGTTGTGACTTTAAGTCTTTAACACTGTTTATTTGATAATTGGGTTTTTTTCTTTCTTTTCTGTAACTTAAGCCTGCGGTTTTCTTTAGTTGACCTAATTTTAATAGCTAAACGAGTATAATCTCTATGTGTGTCGAAAGATAGGGGCTTCTTTGGATCAGAAAGTATTAGTGAATACTCTATTGTTTGAGTCTTCTTGTGTGAAGTCATTGATGGTCTGGAGTGATTCTTATGGTCTAAAGCATTTATGTGCACTTTATCCAGTACACTCTTTGTACAAAAAGAGAGCCAAACAATTAATGTAAAATTACTATTTATACCAATGATATATCATGTGGGATCAAAGACCTAAAAATCAAAAGCACTCCCTCCGCCTCAAATTATTTATCGTGTTTCTCTTTTACACGCCCCTTAAGAAAACATTACTTAGGAGGGTTTTTTGACTATTTCACCCTTATTTATGTCTATAGATATAATTTCTCTTCATTGAATATTTACTTTATTTATGTGCCAAAAAATGTGCCAATCTTGAGGTGTGTAGTCTTCAAGAACAATTAATACGAAGGGTAAAATGGAACACTACAACAACAACAACCCAGTGTAGTCCCACAAAGTGGGGATAAAATGGAACACTAATAATTAATTTTGTTTTGAACTTCTAAAATGACAAATAATTTGAGACATTAGAAATCAGGACAAATAATTTGAGCCGGAGGGAGTAGTTATTGGCATGGTAAAATAGAGTCAAGAAACCTGAAATTAATTTGTGCTATTTACAAATGATATGAAGTATTGATCAGATTACAAACAATTTTCTGCCTGGAAAAAATAGAAAGATCTGATCTTTCATGTAAGTATGTCTAATTAATAAACTCTGCCATGATTTTGTACATGTTCTCTACACTGGCGGATTAGAAGTCCTTGATATCTGTTATGCCAACTCTCTTTGGAGTAAAGACTATGAATGATGAGTTAAAGTGTCCCTTGAAGCTACCATATATATAGAATTGTTTCATGCATTTCATGACATGTCTCCTCACTGTTTCATTTCAAAAAAATACAATACCTAAATGGCTAAATCTCAATCTTAGCTCGTTGGCCCCTGCTATAGGAATTTTCACTATCTAGTTTGCTCCATTTAGACCTGTCTTACTCCAGTATTCAATATATTACTTTCTCTTAACTCTAAAAGTTCACATTTTCTACTGATGCACAAATTCTTCAACAAGAGTAAAAAGAAATGTTATCGTGCCAACAAGAGTGGGTCTTCATTTTAACTAGTTGGTATCGCCTATATGAATCTTTTCCTTCCATTATACTCTAGTTTTAGCTAAGTCTGCATGGATTCCAAGAGAACTTAGGTCTTTCAAAACTTCCTCCTTTAGTTATATCTTCATCTGTCATACTGTTCTCATGGAACATTGCGTGTAGATATCTGAATTGTCTCCATTTAAGCGTAACAATACCAACTAATCTCACTTCACTTTAACTCTTCTTATGCTGGATAAGAAAATCAATTCAGAGTGAAATCATCGGAAACAACTTCTCACTTCTTGTTACATGGCCTTCTTATATACCCTCTCAAGCTCCTCCTCCGTGATGCTAACTTCTTGGAAATTGACCCCATTGTTGGAAATATAATCAGAGATAGCATTGTACTGCTCTTTCGTTCATTGACAAATCTTTCTGTGGGAAAATCTCTGGCAATTACGCATGAAATTGTCATCTTGATCAGGCCTCAAACAATCCTTCCCACTGTATCTCTGTTTTCTTTTTACACTCCCTGTAAAGCTATAGAAAACTACTGTGAAGTTCTCACTGATGCACTTGGAGTTGCATGATAAGGACTATATTATTGGGAACTCCTTCTCCACCAACACCACCACTTATTCCTGTAATGTTAATTTACCCAGCCTCCTTTAGAGCCTAAGGAAGGCAACCTATCCACTAACTTCCCGCCTGCTATGTCTAATCTTCTCCATCAACCGTGCTGTTTTAGTTTCTTTAATACAAACCACAGATGATCTCTACCTTTTGTTGCCGCTTTACCACTATACTCATAGACAGGTTGTATATGCCCCTTATATTTCATCTTCAATGCTTTTTGTTGCATGTTGGAAGGTTGTCGCAATTCGGGTTTGAAATCGCTTTCTTTGATTCTATCAGCTCTCCCCACCTCTACCTTCATAATTTACTGCGGATATTAGATTCCGTAGGTTCCAACAGGTTCCTCCCATTCCCCACCTCTACCTTCATAATTTACGTGGATATTAGATTCCGTAGGTTCCAACAGGTTCCTCCCATTGTTCAGGACCTTTTAACTTACTCAACTAAGCACAATTCTAGTCGAGAGGGCAATTTCTCCATTTCAAAAGCCTCATAAGAAGTGTCTAAACAAATTAGCCAAAGGCACAAAGTTAATTCTTTTGAAGTTTGGACCCCTAACATGGTTAGGGTTTAACACACTGCCAAATGAAGCTGCACATTAGTTCAGTTGGCTCTTTCGCGGTTTCTATTTCTGCCCTTGATTTTTGCCTCTGGTTCTCACCTTGAGTTGTTAGAGAGAGCATATTTTTATTTACTTAATTATATTATTCTCAACATGTTTCCTCACGTGCATGCTTGATTCTTTTTCGTGGACCAGACATGTGGAATTTTTTTGATAATGGGTGGCAGGGAGACTCGGACCTAGGATCAGATGATCTCAGTATCATGTTAAACTGTAGGATCATCTAATTGAAAAGCTTAAACTGAGCACATTTTTATTAATATTCTCAGCATTTGTATTTATTGGAAAATATTCCGAGGCAAATTTGTTTCATACCGTTCTTCCTTTGAATGAAATTGTCCTTCTGTGGGTAGGCAATGGGAATTTGACAAAGTTTTTCAAAGGGCAAAATTGTGATCATTGAAATGTTCTAAAAACATATCCTCTTGAGCTTCTTGACTTACCTCTTGATGTAGTCCTTGTCTGCTGGGAACCCAGTGCTCACTGATGGCAGTTTGACAAGAAAAATATTTGTGGGTGGGCATGAGCTTCAATTGTAGTTTTATCCGCGTACTCTTACTTTGTTTTTATTACATGATAGCTTTCTTAAATCTCCTCCCCGTACTCTCTTCCTTCTTGTAGATGTATGTACATTTGCAATTCGTCGACATTATGCTAAGTCTTACTCTAATGTTCTTCTACCGATACAGGAATCGACGGCTAGGAGAATATCGCTGAACTAAGGCTGTTATAGTAGGTGAAATTATTTTTTCAATGGTTGAATCATGAATTTTGAATATTTCCACAATTATATGAAGGTGGAGAAGTTGAAAGAATTGGACTTCCTTTTGTTAAGGCACTTGGAGTGCCTGTTCTTTTTGAAGGTCTAGAGATAGAACTTTGCAAGACACTTTTGTTTTTAAAAGGATATTTGTTTTTGAGTTATGTTTAGAAATTCTCTTCTTTTTCCCCTTCAAGTGAGGTGTAAAATCAGATTGCAGCTGCAGCAATACATACAAAGGAAATAGACAATTTCTTTTTTTTTAAAAAAAATTTATATTCCAATGTTTTGCTGTAAACACACTGAATGTGCCAGGTAATGCCGTATTATTTGCCATGTCTTCTTTACTGTTTGTTCTTTTTCTTACTACCTGATATGCTATACTTGAACCGAGGGTTTTTCGAAAAACAAACGCTCACTCTCCCACGAGGTAAGAGTAAGGTGTGCATATATATTATCCTTCTCTGACCCCATCTGTGGCTGCCTTCTACGAGAGATAGTGAGTAGCGCTCGCAGACACTCATTTTCCATTCTACCTGCGGGCCACTGAATTTGTTGTTTTTTTGTAATCATAGCTGCAAATTTGCAGATTCTTGGCTGCTGTCATTTGCTTTGTAGTTCCTCAAACAAGATTTTGCCTTTCATTTTTTTTTTTTTTTGGAAAAGTAAATATTTTATTTACCAAAATTAGCATTACAAAACAAAACATGGCAAAGTTTGGACAACCCCAAACTCGCCTGCTACCATTCTCTATACAAGTTCTTACCTATTCTATCTACTATAACGGATAGAAATTAAGACTATCTAACTTCTCCTGTAGTCTTGTAAATAGAGAGCCACGTCCATGGATTTCCTGTATAACCTGCTTCACCAATACTCCTGCTTGTGCTTTCTGGTGTAGAAAGATTCGCTTGTTCCTCTCACGCCATAATGCATATATACAACTTGCCAGTGCCATCCTATATATCTCAGCAACAGCTGATTTTCCTTTCCCATACCGGGATACCCATTGCAGCTCCTCCGTCCAGCTAAGAGGCCTTCGAGTACCTCTGCCAAGCCAATATTTCCCCCCAAATCATATTTGAATAGGAGCATTGAAAGAAAAGATGGTCGATACTCTCATTCTTATCCTCACATAATGGACACCTCATATCTTCAATCTCCTTCCACCTAGACAATCTAACCTTTCGGAGTGAGCAATATAGCCTTCAATGTCGCCGCCATATTATTACACACAATTTTCCTCTCCTCCACTGCACTTTTTGATACTCACCTCTTAATTTACCACACATCTACTTAATTGAGAAGCTCTGCATCTGTATCACATTATTCTCTAGTGCTAACCTGCTTCTATAAATGTATACTTTAGCTTTAAGGTTCTCCTGTACCCACCCATGCAACTTGTGTTGCTTGTACCTCCCACACCTGTTCTCTTTATAGTAACTATGCATCCATTTTACCCACAATGTATCCTTTTTTCTACATAAATTCCATAATAGTTTGGCAATAGCAACTCGATTCCACAAATACATCCAAAATATTAAGCTCCCAGCAGTTTTCAGCCAACATAAAATTTCCCATGCTATCAAAGCCTGCTTAGACATCATATCCACCCCTCCAGACCACAAAAATTTCCTGCATAATGCTTCAATAAGAGCCATCACTGATATAAATATTTGGGACCAAAACACCTGAATGGCTAATAGAACTGATTTGATCAGTTGCAATCTCCCCCGCCTATGAAAGGAATTTGGTAGTCCAAGCTGTTATTTTCGCCATAATTTAGTTTATACTGCAGAATAGTCGTTCTTTCATGCTCAGGGGAATGTCCAAATAATCTAAAAGGAAGTTTCACCGCTAGAGAACATCAGAAACTGCAATATATCATTTTGTACATCCAGGCTAACTCCTCCAAAATAAATGGAGCTTTTCTCCGTATTTGCAACCAGTCCTGACGTCTGTGAGAATTTAGAGAAGTAGGAATATAGCAATTTCACAGAGAAGTAATATCTCCTCTACAGAACAAGAGTAAATCATCCGCAAACCCTAGCTGCACTATATTATTCTTTCCCAAACATATTCTGAACCAAGATTCTTTCGAAAAACAATATATCTACCTTTTCAGAATAAGGGTAGATCTGCCTGTGACTCATCTTCCAAATTCCGCTATAAAAACTATACTGAGCATGCTATTAGCCGTTGCATCGGTAGTTTGTGTCCTCGAGTACGAATATCAGTTCATAATTAGTCCTATTGAATAAGTCTGGCATGAGTATGATTTTCTTTAGGGGCGGATATAGGAAACAAAAATGATATATCCATTAAGTTATATGCCTGTAAGTTTCAAGTGCGCTGAGTTCTTTTGACATTAATGTATCATATATTATTAAGTTATATAATAAGTAACATGCAATTACACATTAAATTATTTTGATAGCGTAAAAAGAGTCCAAAGTACTTTCACTAATTATTTTTAACATTCATTATTACATCAAAAAATACATATATGTCCACTTGAGAAATATATTTTAAAAAAAAAAGCCTCCAAGGGGTAAGGATGGATCATAGCTTATATAAATGCTATTATTGTGTCTTAGGTTTTCGAGTTCATCACTAGTTCAATTATATATAAATAATTATCGACCAATAAACAAACACAAATGTCAAGATGGCCGAGTTGGTCTAAGGCGCCAGTTTCAGGTACTGGTCCGAAAGGGCATGGGTTCGAATCCCATTCTTGACAAATAATTTTCATTATTTGTAGGTTGATTTGCTAATTTGCTACTTTGATTAAATTAGGATTTCTAAAATATATCATTCTTTTCTCAACGACATATGCCACGGGTAGTCGCCAAATTAGATTTTTATTAAGCGAATCAAAATATATATGAATAATCCAAGATATTTCAACATATGTATATATGTAGCAACTACGCCTCGGCCTAAAACAAGCCGAGATTTGACTATATTTAATTCTCACTTTCTGATCATTTCACACATCATCATACTAAATAAAAATGCAAAAATAAGTTAGATATATCAACAACAACAATAATACCGATAACAATAATAATAGAAATTCTCTCTAACAAGTCTAAAAACTATTCTCAACCTAAGAGATATCACCGATATGAATTCTTTTTCCCTTCATTGCGTCAAATCTCTAGCTAAGTCTACATTGACACCAAGGATTTATAAGTCTTTCCAAACAACTTCTTTCCATGTGATTTTAGGTATACCCTATCTCCTTTAATACCTGATTGAGCGATGCATTTGTAGGTCGATCGTGACAATGTCCAAACCATTGCAGCTGATCTCACATACTTTATCCTCAATGTGTGTTATACTTGCACCTTCTGGCAATTTGTTTGTCATTTTTAATCCTATCTAATCTTTGTACGTTGACACGATCTTCACATTCATATCTCTGCAACACTCATTTTGTATACATGTTGGACTTTAGTAGCCCAACATTTACTACCATATAACATTAAGGTCTTACAACGTTCTACAGAACATAAATTTTCACTTGGGTAGACATACTTTTATTACATAATCCTCTGATAATACTTCCCCATTTCAACGAATTCATGATAGAGAAGAGCCCAATACCAAATCTCATCCTCACCAACACAATCAACAAAAATATGTAACAAAAAAAAAAATGCAGTTGTTACTTGAGCAAAACCAATTAAGAATGATGTCAAAAACAAACATTTCACAACATCAAGAATCAACCAGCAATTGCCAAGAACAACTGATTCAAAATGCCCCAAGTCATCATCATCCTATAAGAAGACGAAGGTGATGAAAAATCTGAGATACATTTTGCCATGATCAGCATCAGGACTATCAGAGTCCGGGCCAATGTCTACTACTACTGCTACTGGTGCTGGTGCAAGGGTTAGTGGTATATCAGTCCCGATAATCGCTTCAGGAAGTAGGATTCTATCAGTAACCGGATAAGTAGCATGAACCGCGCTACTAACTTTAGTATTGTGGCCCATAAAGGCTAATTCCACTATTAAGGTTCTTGAAATCAGCTAGAGAATAGTAATGTGGCAGTCCATGGAAAAGGCAAAAGGGACTTTAGCTGACTGGGCTGTGAGGTTCTTCGAAAGAGATGGTTTCTTGAGCTTGGAAAAGGCTGAGTCTTTAGGTACAAACAATGTGATTCCTTCTACTGTGTTGTTGGCCTGTTCTTGGTAAGTTTATCCTCTGCACCTCATCGATAAAATTCGGGGGATATCGATCCTCCTCTGGCTTGGACCCCATAAAGAATGGTGGATTCATCCTGAGGAACTCCCTAATCCTCAATGTAGCTGAGTCCCGATGAGATCCCATACTCTGCTACAGTGTATCTTGATGAAGTAGTCCGCATCGAAACGGAAAAAATTTTCTTTAAAAGTTCTAAAACAGACTCTAAATTTTTTGTCCCACCAAAACGGACATCTCATTGACTCAACAACCGTGTTCTCATAATTTATATTTTTTTAAAGAAAATTAAGCAACCTCACGGTTCACTTTACTTGTCTAGTGTTATGTATTGTCCATTTTCCTCAGCCTCTTTTAGGCTGACAAGAGACTAATAATGTTGCCAACTTCAATAGATAACAAAGGATTAATTAGTTCATAGAACCGAATATCTATTAATAGTATGAATTATCCTTAGTTTTGTTTGTCCATTTCTTTCGCCCTCCGTGGAGCAGAAAAATAACGTCGTGACATTTTATTTTCATCCAATCTTATTTTATGAGATTACACTAGATATGACGCTATCACATCACGGCCCTTCGTATATGACACGCAATTAACACTTGTTGATACCACAAGTGCGAGTACGACACCGTTTATAAAATTTTCTTGTTGATCAACAAGTGTTAATTGCGTGTAATATGCCTAAAAGGACCGAGAATGATGATAAAAATAATAATATATCTAGTGTAATCTTATAAAATAAAATTTGATGAGAATAAAATATATGCGGATGTTATTCTTACCTCACGGAGGCAGAGAGGAAAATGAACAAATAGAATGGCCAAGGATAATTCATACTATTAATAGATAACATTACTAATAATGTCAACTTGTTTGGTTCTATAAACTAATTAATCATTTGTTATTTATAGAAGTTGGCAACATTATTAGCCCTTGTCAGCCTAAAAGAGGCTGAGGAAAATGGACAGTACATAACAAACAATTAGACTAGCAATTAAAGCCTGGATTTGTAGGGGAATTCCGATGGAGAAGTAAAGAGAACCCCGTTGCTGGTACCTTTAATTTTTCTTTAGATTTTTTTAATGAACCTCGTTGGCAGTGATTTTTTTTCAAAAAAAATTATGATAACTTCGTTGTTGAGGTAACAAGATATCCGCTTTGGTACGCCAAAAACTCAATGTCCGTTTTAAAACTTTGAAAATTTGTCCGTTTCGATGCCGGATCATCTGACGTTGAGACCGTGATGACTTCTCGTGGGATACGAGGTAGTCTAGGAACGTGTGGAACTGACCTGCAACCGAGAGTAGTTTGTTAGATTTGCCATAAATTCAAGATTTATGGCAAATCAAACAAGGTTTGGATTTTTAACACGAAGGAAAGAAAAACAAAGGGAAATTCGGGTCAATTTCACGTATAATAATAGTTAGAAGACTTTTTTTCTTTTTGGTCACGTTAGAGTAATCCAAAACTATGTGCGACCTCTATTAATTCCCTAATGCATCATTGGAATTTACTCACTATAACAAATAATGTCACAAAACCATATATTGTCAATGGCGTGCTACTAGTTGAACTCATCTTTCCAACATTACCTTGTTTAGAGTACTCTTTTTAAAAATATATATATATAATTTGGTATGGCCCTGCCAATTTGTGTGCACCTCAATTAATTTCACGAGGTACTTATTACCTTCCACAAAACACATTCTTACACAATATAACAATAGTCACAAAATGCTTGTCACGTTATAGTAACAAAACTAAGGTGTGAATTCAAATTAAATTCACATATGGATATCGAATATTACCACTATAACAAAGAAGTCACAATTTTTTTCTTTGCCCAATTGAACTCATTTTTGGGCAAATCTAGATCACGACATCCGCCATACTCTACATTGCCGTACTCTCCAAAATGTTATTGCACTTGTGTCATATCCTTTATGAATATTCTATTTTTGAAGCATCCAACACGTATCCGATGACATTTCTAAAGAGTCCGAGCTAATATACCTTATAAGCCCCCTAGTACCACCAACCCCATACATAGATTTATAGAAACACAATGAAATTCTAACTGAATTATCAGATGGAAATTTCTAGGACAAAAAAGACTCTGGGATAATGAAGAACCGACCAGACAGAAAGGTACTCGTGAGAACAATCATGTTTAGGGAGAAAATTGTAGGCAAATTGAAGATGCAAAGAGAGTATATAAAGAGAAAGGTACAATTTTACAAGTGAAAGTGGCATATGGTGAAGGATAAATGTAGGAGTAGTTTCAAGTTCTTTTTTCCCACCCGTTATCCGACACTCGCATTGAGATTTCGATTAACTTGGACTTTGTGTCACGAAGATTTACTGAGAATACTTCTTATCAAAACTTTTCCGTCTCAACGCCCAACTCAAAACCCCGATTAAACTAAAAAAAAATTTATCCATCCTACCGCTACATTTAATGATAGGTTCAAAGCTTATTGAGACTAGGATTAAATTTCGATTAATTCAACTTTTCACAGAAGATTTAAGAGGGAATACTCCCTATCAAATCTTTTCCATTCACCCGAATCTTCAAAACCTCCGATTAAACTAAAAAGATTTTATCTATCCTACCATGACTTCTAATGATAAGTTTAAAGCTTTTGATTGAGACCGATTAATACCATTTTGAGATTCCGATTAACTTGACTTTGCATTGTGTAAGATTTGTGGAAAATACTTCTAACATAAAAATTATAATCTAATGCCGAATTCGAAATTTCTAATTAAATTAAAAAAATATTTAGAATTTTTAATTTTATGGTTTTTTTTTTGTTTTAATTGTTGATTTGATGATTATTTTCACTTTTGTGTTTCTTCCTTTTGAGGCCTACACAAGTGCCCACTTGACAGGGACTTTCATGACATGACTTTAAGGAAAAGAATTTGTGTGTGTTGGTCTATCTATGTCATATGTTAACTTCTTGACTAATTTTTGAGTTACGGGTAAATAACATATTTAAAATACATGATTTTTCAGCTTACATACGCACTATTAGGTACTGCGGTGTTTCAATCGCTATCACCAACGCTTATCGAACACACCCCAAACTATCAATTGCCTCTTTCTAATTCAACGATTTCAGCTGATATTACAGATTAAAAAATTGATTAATTAATAGTTATGCTACATGTATAAACATTTACGATAATACTTTAAAATAAACACCAATTTGAATAAAAAAACTCAAAATTAAAATAAAAAATATTTACTACTTCACCACGATCATTATATTGTTGTAATAGATAATAAATATTGTCCTATATGTTCGATGATCTTGTTGCACTTGAAAAAGAATAATTTCAAAATGGAGACAGGTGTGGTAGTTCTTAACATGGACAGGACATGAGACATTTTGGTCAAAAAGAAATATTAGTTCGACAGAATTAAGGTTCATAAATGAGAAAAAATATTGAAGGGGTAAGAAAATGGACAAAAATGTAAGTTGAGTTGTTGTTGTCAAAAATAAAAATAAAAAAATCTTAAAACCAAAAATACTTTTTTTAAGCAAACAAATCTCAACCAATACTTCATTTTTGGAATTTTTGTAATGTTTGAGTTTGGGCTTTTTAATTGTCCAACCAATTTGTTTGGTAATTTTCACTTATCAAAGATCTATTTGACCAATTTCTGGAGAAATTAAGCTCTATTGATTAGTTTTTAAATTAAAAATTTAAATATTCAGAAAATACTATAAGTCGTAAGTTCTTACAAAAATTAAACGACAAAAGTGTTTCATGTTAAATTTCTAAACGAACTTCAATTAATTTGACTTTCGAAAACAAAAAGCATAATACTATTTTGAAACAACGAGTGTAGTTTCTTATTGCCACTTTGTGAATATGTTTTGCCTATATAATTATGGTGGACTCTACTCCTTCTCTTGAATATTCATAGTTTACCAATAAGGCACAATCTTATAAGGGGCCTAGTTATTTAAAGTGTGGTCGAGTGATTAATGAAACCGTAGTGAATAAATAATGAGGTCTCATGTTTAACCCTCACAGGTATAAAAATACTTAGTGAATTCTTTTCATCCGTTTTAGGCTTCTAGCTAGTCTTGATAAATAGAGTTATCTCAGACCTTTTGTCAAAGGAGGTGATAGAGGCGAATCTATGTGTATAGGGCGGAGGTGTCATTTACACTTGAACGTCTCGATTGGAAACTTGTATATGTATATAGAGACCAACAAACAGATGGGAGCAGCTAGAATTCTGCTACGTGTTTGATATAATTAGGTAATTTTAGTTAAACAAAGTATTTATATATCAAAATTCACTCAACATGTATAAATAATTTATCCGTAATTCACTTATTATAGATTTTAGAATTTAGAATCTATAGACTCAAAATGCTAGTTAGTTCTATCCAACATTGGGAATTAAAAAAATAACAATATTAATCTGGCATTTGTTATTTTTTTTAGAAGCCTGATAAATTCATATTAATTCTCGTCAAGAAGCCTCACTACGCCGGGGAAAGCACTCCCAAAATAAAATGTGACTCTAATATTCTCCGAGTTGAAATAGTAAAATTCAAAATATTTAATTAAAATGACAACATTTATCAAACTCGGAACACTATAACTTTTGATGATGACGCTAGATATACTTTTAACAAAATAAATAAATTAAATAAATACAAATAACGATTGCCCTTTTTAATCAAAAGAGAATAAATTTAAGAGTCTTAGCTGAAAACATATATATATGTATATTAATCTCATAAACCATGAAAAGAAAGAAAAGTGGAAGCAATGATTTACCTATGTAGCATCTCCAACCCACTCTAAAGAGGCTACGAAACGCACTTTCATGTCGCGATTTAAAAATTACGCATTTAAATCAAGCCGAGCATGATTTCATCTTATAATTTCAAATCACGATGAAATTTTATATTCTCCAAAAGTTTGATTTGGGATTTCAAATCATGAGATAGGATTTTCCAAATGTAAAATTTAACCCACAAATTTATAAAAAAAAAGTTCATTTATATATACTAACTATATTTACCAACCATTTATTTAATAAATGTAAACAACCTTGGCAATTATTATATTGTTCGCGAGGAGCATTGTCCGTATTTGGCATGGTATGAGATTATATTGTGTTAATGACGAAACTAACAACTCATGTTTAATTACTTTTATTGAACTAAAGTTCGATTGTTAAGTTGTATTTTTTTTTAGGAATGACTTTTATGATAGGTAATTATATTTTATTATGAACTTCTACTTATTTGATAAGATTATATAAGAATTTGGGCAATTTGAATAGTTTTTACAACTTATGGAGTTCTTATGTTCACGAGGAAACAATACAACTTAAAAATCCCAAATTGCACGTCCAAACAAAACTTCAAATTTCATCTCATATTATATTCATATCACGATTTCATCTCGCATACAACGGGACATTCACACTTAAACTCTAAATTTAGAGTTTAAAGATAGAGTCTAGGGCTTCAACCCAACTCTAAATCTTCACTATAAACTCTAAATTTAGAGTAAAAAATAGAGGGTGACTAGTAGCCCAAATATAGAGTTGCACTATTCATCAACTCTATTTAGATTTTAAGTTCAAATAATTCAAAAGTATTTTTTAATTAAAAACACCAAATTCAATATCTTGATGAAACCCTTGAATCTTCAAAAGAAAATTAATGATTATTTTAATTTTATGCAATTAATTAATTTAATATTTAATTTTAAATTTAAATTAATGTATAATTTTTATAAATTAATTTTTAATTATGTGTTTATATATTAATATTTTACCCATGTTTGTTAATTTAATTTATAATTGCATAAAGAAAAATAACCAATTCAAGATAATCGAGGATGAACGTGATCTTAACGCACCAATTCAAGATAATTCCGGAAGGTCCAACTCCAATAGTAAAAATGATAGTAGATAAAAATTATAAATTTGAATAATTTTAGCTCGATATAAAAAAAAGGATAAAGATGCTCATTTTGAACTTCATAATACATTAATAGAACATTTATGGGAGCAACGTAGTAATCTTTGAAAGTTGAATGGTTATGTTGAATTTAAAATAAATATTAACATGATTTAATATTTATTTAATTATACTTTAATTTAAAAAAATAAAAAATTAAAAAAACTCAAAATTCATAAAAAAAATAATATATTATTTATTTGGAATTTATATTATTTAAAAATATAGGATATGAAATAATTATATTAAATGATTATATACGAAAAGATATGAATTATATGATACTATGTAGAAAAGAAGTAATAATTTATTTTAGGAATTAAGAAAAACTAATAAATGAAATATAATAATATAATATCAAAGAGAGAGAAGAATAAAAGAAGAATATTCTTTTAAAGTGAAAAATAGAGTAGTGAATTGGAGTTGGTTTTGTCTTTTTCAACTCCCTATTTTTTACTCGAAAATAGAATTTAGAGTCAAAATAAAATTATGGATTGAAGATGTCCTTAATGAAAGTCCCCTCGATTAATGTTTGTTTGGGGTTGAAGAAATTAAGAAATGAAGTTTAATAATGTCTATTAGCATGTTGTGTCTATAATTATCAAGATATATAGGTGAAAATATTCCACTAAGTATATACAATTCAACTGCTATAATTATTATTCGTTGGCAAATATTATAATAGTTTTATTTTGTTGAGAACTATTTTTTTTGTGTTATATTTATTTTTTATTACAATATTCTATCTATAATAACAATGACATTCATTATAACGGTATACTCTTTGTAAAGTTACTTACATAAACTCTACTAAATGTTGTATGATAATACGTTATAAGAAATATATTATTTTATAAAAAATAAAATATTAAAATATTTAGGATAATCATCATTTATGCCAACACATATGCAAATTTTTCATACAACATATACAATAAAGAAATTATATTTAAAATGATGCCACCTATGGTCATAAAGTCACGAGGAAAGACTATTGGTGTTTGTATTTTATATATTTATACTCTTTCTATAGTTTTTGGTTAAATTAGATAATAAATACATTCTTTCTTTTTGGTACCAAAAATTATCAAACTAATTTTTTACATACTTTTTATTTATAATGTACCTAAATAAGATATGAACACTAGATGTCGAAAGATAATATATAACAGTTATGACATTTTCAAACAAACGTGATATTATAATAAAATTTAACTCTATATTGAAGTCTTGCAAATAGATGTTAAAGAATTAAGTAAAATATGAACACAAATTAAAATTACGGCTCCCAAAATAAATATTTATGCCCATGTTGGTACCCAGCCAGTCTTCAATCAAATGGGCCTTCGGCCTGGGAACTAGATAGAACAAGATTGTTGGGCTTAGTCAAAATGTTTGAGGTGTTGGGCCATATTATCTTGCTCTCAACAGAAGGCCCAAACTATCCCTAATTAAAAGCGAATTCAAATTTTTAACTCGATAAGTCCAATATTTAAATATCTTAAAACAAAATTCACCATATTAAAAATAATAGTTATTGAATATTTTATTATGGCTACATATGTCACTTATAGTGTACGTTTTTAAATGTCGGACAATTCATTTTACAAAAATATGTATATACTTATCATCATGATCAAGTGGTATTGTACTAGTCCATAGAAATCTTCTAGAAAGTGCCTTTAAGTCCTGGCCAATCTTTAGAAACTTTCAAGTTTGCTATAGGGTCGAGAAACAAAGAAAAAATATGTACCAACGAGATATCCAAAGAACAAGAAGAAGGAAAAAGATTGAATAGAGAAACTCCGAATATTTGACTGCTATAGTATGTATTTGCGTGTAATCATCAATATATATATATATATATATATTATATAATAAATAATTTGATCTATTTATTTATATTTTTTTCATATGAATCTATTTTTTATAGCTATGCGAAAACTCAATTCCGTATCAACACAAGATATATTTATTCAACTCTATGTATAAACAAGAAAAAAATTGCGGGTTGACAATTGAATAAAGAAAGAACACAAGGAAGCTTAGGAGAAATTCAAGGAATCATATAACTATAAAATTGCTCTCTTTGAGATGTCCAAATGTATTATTGAAGTCATTAGTCCAACTAATTTTTTTTCCAGATATAGTTAAATATTGTTATAATGATAATATTTATCTCAAAATTTTATGATCGTGCCGCTTATATAAATATACCTACTTGAGAAAATTGAGTGGGAGGTAACAAATGTCTTCAAATTAAAAATGTGATATTGACTGTCAATATCATTAATATAAATATATATAATTAGAGTAATTAAAAATATTTGGGTGTAAATTAGAATTTTGATAGCTTTGGGTGCCCTTAAATTTTGCAATTTTAAAATTTAAATTTCTCCTTTATCTTTTCCTATCACTTTCTTCTTTCTCTCTCTCTCTCCGTATTTCTCTTCTCTTCTCTTCTTCTTCTTCTTCCTCTTCCTCCTCCTCCGCTCATTGTCGTTGTGTTCATATTTTTTATTGTGTTATTCTTATTGTCCTCTGCTTTTTCTTTGGCTTCTTATAAGTTCTTTCGGTCATGTGTTTGAAAAAATATGTTTTAGCCATTGAAAAATTTCTGTAGAAAAGCAAATCAAGGTTGTAAGTTTTAGCAAATATTTAAACATATAAGCAAAGCTGTTTAAAATATGTAGCAACCGCAGGCCAATACGCCAACTCATGAAAAATATACAACTATTTAATATGTTTCAAGAAATAAGCCGATCTATTTTAACACCTCGCTACATATGTTTTCAACAAGCACGAATTTGTTGCGCAGTTGTTGCATCTGGTCGGGTTGCAAAGTCGAAATCCTAATTACTGGCAATGATGGCGACGGTAAATGGTTGAAAGGTGGAGCGTGGTGGTGGTGACAATAAAAGAAGGAGAGGTAGCGATAATGGCGAGAGGTGGTTGTGGCGGAGGAAAGGAGGTAATGATGGCGGAGGGAGGATGAGGCTGGGAGGGGGGAAGAGGAGGGATAGGGTGGGCGCAGTGTGAGGGGTGAATAGGGTAGGGGGAAAGATAGGGGGCTTGTGTAAATAATAACTTGAGGGTTTTCTTAAATTAGTGTCATTAATTAATTTTAAAATTGTCAACTCTAACTCAATAATTAAGAATTTGTGTCACTTTTTTTTTAGTCTCCAAACTTTTTGTCACCCTTAATTCACTAGCCTCGACACTTAATGTTTAGACGGTAACTATTATAAACAAAAGTACACAAAAAACTAGTTTAATGATTTTGTGTATGTATCAAAAAGAAGAAATATATTTATTTACCAATTTAACCAAAAAAGAAAAAGAGAAAATTAAAAATGTTAAAAAAAACACGCTCCTCCAAGATTTAAAATTTGTGTGCGACAATCTCTTAAGATTTTTAATATTGAACCCATTTTGTGGGACAATTCCTTGGGTTATGGTTTCATGTCGATTATTTTAATGCAATTTTAAACAACTTTACAAAAAAAAAATTAATGCTCCATGTCAAAAATTATGGGTTCAATTGAACCCACACCAACAATGACAAAGATGCGCTCCGAATATACCTGACAATACTATTTTAATTTTTTTTTTTTTAGATACTGTAATTAAAATTTACTACGTGGTATAAAATTAACGATAATAATCATAAATCTCATTATAAATTATTATGCACATAGTAAATTTCATGTACGAATATCTAAAAAGAAAAAAATTATATTAAAATAGTGGTCAGTCTATTACGCATCATAACTTCACGGCGAAAGTCTTGTACTGATTTTTTTTCCCTTTACATTCATACTATTTCTTACTTTTCTCTTGATTAAATTGAATAGCAAATACATTCCTTCTTCATACACAAAATCATTAAACTAGTTTTTTGCATACTTATTTATAATGTATAAACGGTATCTAAATATCAAATATCAAACTTATATAACAATACTTCATTATAACAATCATAAAATTTTTTATATAAACGTTGTCACTATAACAAAGTTTGACCGCAGTAGGAAACAAAATTTTAAGTTATTATTATTATTATTATTAGCATTATTAATGTAGGCGTCTGCATTTGACTTTTTCATGTCAAAAGGTGCCGCTTACGCGTATCTTCGGAAAAATAAAAAATATTAAAGAAATTGAAAGTCAAAAGAATTATTTTTCTTTCATAATATTTTTAAATATTATTTTCCAGCAAGAAAACCTTTTTTTTTCTAATTTTTTTTAAAACTTTCAAATATCACCGACGCCATTGAATATGCAAATTCCCCACCATCATTTTTCAATTGATATTCTACACAAATTCACATTTAAATCTCTTATAACTTGACTTTTTATTCGGGGCGAATTTAGTGTAATAGTTACAAATTATCAAATTAATGATTTTTATTTTGATTATAATGCTTGTATTAAGAAAATTTTATTTGAAATTTAGTCTATTGGTTCGGTTATTATTATATATTAATTTGATATTGCTATAGAAATTCATAAATATAGAATTATGAATCCATTTCCGACATTGTATATTTTTTAATAATCAGCATTTGGAGCTTCTGTAAAATGTTTAATATTTTTGATATAGAAAACACACACATATATTAACATTATATTTTGAACTTTATAATTTTAAAAGTACAAAAAATTTAAAATTAAGAACTTTAAAGGGTTAAATCTGTAAAATTTAATATCTTTTTCGCAAGATTATGGGAAGTCAAAATTATTTTTTATTTATTTTAAAAGTGCTTTATTTTTAGAATTGAACTGCTTTGGTCAAATCTTTAGAAAAATAAATGGTCTTTAGTGCTTTAATATCGGCTAAAATATTTTTCTTTGTCTGAGCTACTAAACACAAAGGCCAAGGGAAAGACTTTGGCTTCTTCAATAGTCACGCTCTTTGGGCCTCAATACCTTTTTAGTTTGACCTCCAATGGTACAAAGGTTAAGGAAGCCTGATCGGGGTTGGGGGTTTGTGAACATAGTAGAGCATACCATTTTTCCCAATCTTTCAAATTCGGAAAAATAGAATACGCTCTACCCCTTCCTTCGATTGCTTTTCATTTTTGGCTCGACGTTTCATCTTCTTATCGGGATAGCCATTTAGCTTGCTTTCTTTGACCTTCCCACGAGCTTCGTCTCTAGTTTGTGGGGAGTATATAGAAGTCGGATTTGGTATTTGGATATTTTTTGTATCAATGATCCGCGACTTATCAATGATTCATTCTTAGATTTTCTAAATGATGAAGAGACTAGAAATATCTTTTCAATAAGTAAAATATTTATCAAATTTTTTTATAAATTCGATCAAAACAAAGATTTATAAATTCCGGGCATCATACATACCGACTCAAACCAACCCCCAGATCAATTACTCCCTCCAAGTCAAAAGAAATGATGATTTAAAAGAATATTAATTTAAATTATATGCTAAGGAATGCACATTTATTCTTTAATTTAATGAGTAGATAAGTAAAAGGTACAAGTACGATTAACCAAATTAAAATTCACTACTAATTTAATTCTTCAAAATAATAAAGGACCAAGAAAATAGATGAACAAACCTATTAAAAGTCAACATGTGAAAATTCAACATTGATTAATTAATTTTTAAATAGCTTAGTTTTTTTGTTATTTTATTCAATGTTCGATATTCACATTTAAAGTCCGACTAATTTAAGTTCGCACCGCGCAAAACTCATTCAAAGAAATTGTTCTCTACTAAAAAATAAATTTCATACCTAAAATTCTAAACCAAATCAAAAAGCTTAGTTTAATTTAGTGTCTAAGAAAAAATTATAATCTCATTGAATTTCGAAGTCCGTTTAAGTAGATTGTTTCTGCTCTCTCACACACAAAAAAGGTTATTTGAATTTATTTATAAAAATTCTCTAATTTTTAAAGTATAATAATTGTTCGAATTAAGATCGATAGAAATTAATTATCAAATTTAAATTATGAATTTATAAACTTTAACATACATCTACCCATACCCCTTTGCACCAACTTCCAACAAGTCAAAAGAAAATGATGATTTAAAATATTATTAATTTAAATTGTATGGTAATTATGAAAGCACATATGGTCTGAACTCAATTTATAGTCAAACAATGCTTTAGTTCTTATTAAATTCTAAACATTGTTTAAAGATAAAATTAAAATTTTGTGTTAATGAGTTTTAATTTTTTTTTATATATTTATAAAATAGCTTATCGAATTTCTTAAATAAATTATGTATATATATTGAACAAAGTCTATTTAATATAAATATATATTTTTGGATTAAAATTACTAAATTTCGTTAAATTTATAATTTTTGCTCTAGTTCCGCCTCCTCGTCTATTAGAAGACATTTTGTTCTGCGGAAAAGTATAGAGGATGAATACTTTCTCCATCCCCACTGTTTGACTTGACATACCCTCTTATTAATAAACAAAATGATATTCCTTCAAAATAATTATCATGTTACGCTTGCGAAATCAAATTGATTAATTTTTAAAGCTAAATTAAATTAGATTAATTCGACATTTTAAAATAAAAATTTAAATATTTAAATACTATACGAAAAGTACTATAAATTTTTTTCATATCAATATGATAAAAAAATACATCCTGAAATATTGGTCAAAGTTCATATTATTTGACTTTCAAAAAAGAAATTGTGACAAGTATTTTAAAATGAAGAGAGTAATTTTTATTATATCATCCCTATTTAGTGTAGGTCATCCAAATATGTTAAATAAATCGTATTTGCTAATAAGGCTAAAACATGTATAAAAATAAATTATTTCTTTATTTTTTAAATTAAATAAATAAAAATAAATATTAATTTTTAAATATTAATCGACAAATAACAAGCCTTTAATTATATAATATTAATTAAATACTCCATTTTGTGTGTGAATTTATTGATCCTATTTTCCAACAAAAGTGGCATGGGACCAACTTATGTCCATTTATAAATCCACCAAAATTGCTACCACTTGTCTTTTCTATCACTTTCTACACAACACATTCATAAAATTCAACAATCCCTCAAAACAACAAATATATAAAAATCCACCAAAATCCAAACACAAAAAAAGTGATGAATATTTTTCATTACATCTTCTTTTTCTTTCTTCTTGTTACTACATCTTCAAGAACTTCCAGGCAAATCCGGCAGCTGCCGGCACAAGTTTCCGGCACGCCGGCGGCTAGAAAATCATCACACAAGCTTTTCAACCTCTAGTGATTGCTCCGCAGCTCAAGATTGAGTCCTTCAAGAGGAGAATTCTGACCGGATCCAACCCTTTGCATAACAAGAAGAGATAAATAGCTCGTTGTTTGCCCCGATCGCCCGCACATCTCGACATTATTTCATTCGCATATCGATTACGTCACTTTTAACCAAAGACAAGACGACAACTTCGATTCATAAAAATTATAGCTTATAGGAAAATGGGAAAGGGATTGGAATCAATCAAATCGCACCAACAAAGTTTCGAAGTTTAAATACCAATCAACCGAACTACAAAAAATTTCGTAGGCTTATACTTTTATGCTTGCTTGTTTGAAGGGTTTTATATGAATTCAAAGGTGTAGAAATTGCTTCATTCTTTTTAATTTGTATTTTTATTTTATTTTATAATTTAGAAAATTAAAAAAGCTATTGCATTCAAAGTTTATTTTCCTTGGGAAAAAGCTTTCATTCACCAACCTGAATTTTGTACAAAAGTAGTTTGTAGACTTGTATACTTTTTTTTTTAATATAAAATTCTTCATCTGTTTGACTTATATTATTTTAATTTAATGTCAGTTTAGATATATAATGATCAGTTAATTACTAAATGCAAAGAATAATAGTGCAGAAATTATAGTTTGATTATGATAATTCTATACATTTTCTCAATGATGACCTTGTATTTAATTAATTTCTTGCAAAAATACACAGTTTAATTACTTTTAAGAAAGTTTTAGGAGTTCTATATAGCAAGTTTGCCTGATAATGAACATTTAATTATAGGCAATTTAAAATAAATAACATAATAATAATAATAGTAATACAGAACCAGATACTCGAACTTAGTTTCGGGTGCCACGTAAATATTTAAACTTTTAGTCTACACATTTAAGTAGATGTTTCAACTCGCTTTATCAGTTGAACATTCCAACTTACAAAATAATCATTTAGACACCTCCAAAATTATGTTACGTCAGCGCGGGTATCAACGAGACATAGCGATAACCCTGACGGAAATATTTGGGTTGCTGGGCTCAAACCAAATCAAACGCCCCCAAAGTTGAAATATTTAATTACCAGTCACCGAAATCAAATTTAAATGCCTACTTATGCATTACGACTTTTAAAAGAAACCCAACAAGAATGAACATTTTGGATTTTATATTCTCACTGCTTATTTTTAATTATCTACTTTAAACTTGCACGTGCTTTAAAATAATGATTAATATAAATGTTTTACGATAATACCCATATGTATAATCTTAGAGAATGATTTGAAAAATAAATAATTAATTGTGCGAGTAAAATAAAAAAATTATTTTTATCTTTTCTTGATATGTTAAAAATGACAAATAAAAACCTATTTTAAAATATTTAGCAAGTAAAAATAAACCGAAAAAGTAAAAGTTAAGACAAATGTTTACCGATCTCTCTAAGTACATCAGCATAATTACCTGATACAATAAGTTAAAATATATTGATAGTACATGTAAAATTAAAGAATTACA
>JACEIK010012951.1:0-11457 GCA_018107945.1 Datura stramonium | reverse complement strand
CTATGAATTGAGATGTTCTTCATCTTTGAAGAACACGGTTGAAAGAAGAAAACTCCTCTCTCTTTTCTACATCTCTTGTCTAATATATCTAGTTTTGTATTGTTCCAATTGCTATTAATTTACAACACGCTATCAGCACGAATTTCTAGCCAATTGAAATCCTCTTAAACCGGGATTATCTTCTTCCTTAAAGTTAGTCAATTTTCTTTTTGATTCAGGTACACATCCCTATGTTTATAATATCTTTAACAGGATCTTCGTAAGTCGTTGATCTTCAATTTAATTGATACATACATGACTTGCTTTAGATATTATTGTAATACTCGTCTAGATGTTTCAAGTTTAAATCATAATGCTATTATATGTTCACTAACTCATATATAATTCTAAATTAAATTCTATGCAAATATGAGAATATGCTAGTTAGAATACTCTTTGTGGTTATTATTTGTGTCATAAAGAAGAAGAATATTGCATAGAACTTATAAACTTTGGACGTTAATTTGTTCTCTATAAATCATGGAAGAATACATGCAATATTAATAAATAAGTGTTTTTATATTTGCATGCAACGCATGAGAGTTAACATAATTCTTCTTATATGTCATCATTATTATGACGTGTGTGCCACATATATAAAAGTCTATTATAACATTTCTAGTTAATTACTTTCACATGAGTTCTTTAGTGTTTACCATAATTGATTGAACGGTTATAAGTTTTAATATTTCATGAATTTCACATGTTATTTTGAATTTGTATTTCAGCATATATTTTATTTTCTACTCGTGTTATCTTTTATTCATTTAAAATATTATTNATAAATAAATAAAAATTATGGAATTAATTTAACTATTTTCTATGATAGTTTTTTACTATGTCGAATTTATCAAAACTTGAATTTACGACACTTGATATTTTTGGAAAGAACTATTTGTCATGGGTACTTGATGCTAAAATTCACCTTGCCGCTAAGGATTTTGGTGACACTATAGTCAAAGAAAATGAGGCATCAAGTCAGGATAAAGCGAAAACTATATTTTTCCTGAGCCATCATCGCGATAAAGGGTTAAAATATGAATATTTAACCTTGAAAAAACCGTTTGAATCATGGACTAGTTTGAAGGAATGGTATGACCATCTAGAGACCACGGTATTGGCAAAGACTCGTTATGAGTGGATGCACTTACGTTTCAAGATTTTAATACTGTAATTAAGTAAAATTCTGTTTTACTCAGAATAATTTGCCAACTAAAATTATGTGGGGAAACTATAAATGATAAAGACGTGTTGGAAAAGACACTTACTACTTTTCATGCCTCAAATGTGATATTACAACAGCAATACCGTGAAAAGGGTTTTCAGAAATATTCTGAGTTGATCTCATGCCTTCGGGTGGCTGAGCAACATAATGTCATTTTAATGAAAAATCATGAAGCCCGTCCCATTGGATCTGCTCCTCTACTCCATTCCCAGAAGCGAATGTGGTAGCAAAAGATCAAAAATCTAAAAAATAGACTTAATACTAATCAAGGCCGTATGAATATATGTGGACATGGCAAGAGATGAAATAATAATCATCGTGGTGGCGGTCATAATAAACAAGAGAATAGTAGGGGTTTTTGTTATACCCCGGGAACCTAAGGATCAGACCTGGAAGTGAAAACGGAGAAAAACTGAAAATTCACACTAGGTCACAGAAAGACCCGTGAGGTGAGTTGTGAGGAGTGACCACGAGTCATGAGGTGACTCGTGGTCAGCGTGGTGTGTCAAGGCTTGAGTGTGGAGGTCACGGGCTTGACCACGAGTCGTGGTCAGACCTCACGACTCGGCCCCGTGGTCAACCCTGGAAGATTGGCAAGTGGGAATGGATAGTGTAGGCCACGGAAGGTGACCACGAGTCGTGGTCTGACCTCACAACTCGTGAAGTCACCCGTGGGGTCCCCTTGGATGTTTGGGCAGTGGACTCAACGGTTCAAGGCCACGAGTCGTGCCCTGCGGCAATGACCCATTAGGTCCCTCATGAGGACTGGCGACCAGAAATTCTTGCATTTCAATAAGGGTGTTTTCGTAACTTCCTAAGTACCTAAGGCCTAAACTATGTCGTTTAGATATGTTTCTGAGTTAGATAACATGGGTTAAGCCCTTATGCATGCTCATTCTCATGCAAAAGCTTAGAGAGGTTTTTGGGAGATTCAAGGCCTTCTTCCCTAAATTTTTCATCAATTTCTTTGTGGGTGTTCAAGGAACTTTAAGTCCATCCATTCCCAGGTATGTAGGGTTTTAAAATGGGTGAAATTCTTTCCTCCCATGCCTAATCTCGCTTTAAATCATGAATCCTCCTATTCAAATTCCATGGGGTTTTACCCCAAGCATGACAATGTGATTTCTCTTTATGGGTAGGATTTAATTGAGTTTTAATTATTGAATTATGAATGATGGGAAGGTTTTATTATTATTTTCTTTAATTCATGTTTCAAGCTTCTAAATCCAAAATTCCCATTTGATGAAAGTTCATGAAAGTTATGATTTATGATGAATACTCTATAATTTGAGTTTATTGATGATGAAAAAGCATGTTTTCAAGTTATCCATGTTTAAGAGCATGTTTTAAAAGAATTGAATATGATGAAGCATTGGGCAATGCCACATGTTGAAGAATGGCTTACGATTTATGAAACGAATTTTATGATTTATCGATTTATGATGTTGGCCGATAAAAAGGGCCCATGATTCTTGGCTAAGCATATTTTAAAGGGGATCAATGATGATAAATGTTATATCTTAGCCAAAGAATTTTTATGCATGATGTTAATGATTCGTGTATGAGCCTATATGCATGTTTTGGGGAGTCGTGTCTAGCACCGAACAGCCCAGCGTTCAAAGGACTACGCCGGTGTCTCATAACCACGTGCCATCATGGGTTGAAAATGATATGACGTATTGATAATGATCCCCTCAAATGTGATATCACGCCTTATGCACGACCCTCGTTTGGCAAGCCAGGGTCGGCTCTGCCCACTTGAGCGAGACAGTGGGGCATCATGAAAGGCTCTACCATGATAATGTCAGTTATGACAGGAGTCTTCCCATTGTTCTGCATGTTTTATGAATTTTTATGTTTATGTTGTGTCTCAAGTTGTGTTTTGATAAATTTATTTACGATTGCGTGTGAATGATTATGAATGATTTGAAAGTCTTGAGCCCTATGTTTTATTACGAAGATTTTGATGCAAGCATGATGTCTTCCTCCTATGTCTATTTATGAGTTTTACTTTACTTATAAAATTTCCGTTTTAATTACCTTGCATACTCGTACATTCCACACTCTTGTACGCTATTTCTATGTTGTATCGTTTCATGATACAAGGTCCGAATCTCGAGCTGCGTCCTCATCCTTAGTCATCGCAGCTTACGCTTTCATCTTATTGGTGAGTCTTCATGTTCGAGGGCCATTTGATAAACTTTCCTTGTTTATGTTCAAGTTTGAGTCGGGTTAGTTGGGGATTTTCCACATCCAACCCATCAGTTTATATTAGAAGGCTTTCAGAGACATGTATGTAGTGCTCAGCGTGCATACGCCTAGTATTTCTTGATGTTATGCTATAACTACGTTTGTGCTGAATTATTATTCTGCTCATTTGAATAAGATTAGTTGTGTGCATTTGCCGTGGGTCGACTTGGGGTCCCTGGAGTCCTTTGTCCGTATCCACGATCCGGGTGTATATTCGGGTTGTGACAAACTTGAGTATCGAGCAATAGGTTTAGATATGGCTCACAAAGTCTGGAAGCTATATTAAGTGAAGTCTTTTCATGGTGTAAAGCGCGCCACACTTATGATGAAGCTACTAGGCGTTTAGGAAATGTTCCTTCTTTCATGTTCTATATCGTGTGATGAAAAGCCTTACTATCCTTCTAATTCGTGCGGTCGCGATTGCGGATTATGACTCCTAGAAGAATGAATGTAAGGAGGAATGGAAATGATAAAGACCATGGAGATGGAAATGACCATGGGCATCGGCAAGCCCCACATTCGGGAGACCCCAGCTTGCAAACTGGCTTGCCTATCTTGATTTCGGGCGGCTATTCATATGTTTGCACAGGCCTTGACCGCCGGAGTCAACCAGCAGGCTGTTGCATAGGTCCCACAGAATGGCAATGCGGCGGCGGACTGGATTAGGGAACTTCTTGAGGATGAACCCTCTGAGTTCACAGGGATCGAGGTGGATGAGGATCCACACGAGTTCATTGAAGGGATCTTGAAGGTCACTCAGGTTATGGAGGTGACAAATGGGGAGTGTGTTGACTTGGCCTCTTACCAGCTAAAAGAGGTCGCCCATATTTGGTACAAGCAGTGGAAGGACAGCAGGCAGCGGGGTAGGGCTATTAGTGGGATAAGTTCACGTGGCCTTTCTCGGCGGGTTCTTCCCTCAAGAGATGAAGGAGTTGAAGGCATTGAGTTTGTGAACCTCAAGAAGGAAAGATGACGGTGCTGGAGTGCCGCTCAGGATTCCTCGTTTTTCAAAAGTATTCCCCGGAGTTAGTGATGGATCGGAGAGGCCTTGGTGAGCCGATTCGTTCGGGGGTGTGGCTGGTTTATCAAGACAAGGATTGGGGCCCTTACATGCTCCCACCAAGGATATAGAATTTCCGGCGCGCAGTGTTGTATGCCTAGCGAGATGGGCCGGATCATGAAAGGGAGAAGGAGACAAAGAGGGCTCAGACGGACAGCCATGGGTTTTCATATTAGAGATCCGGCGGTGGCTGCCATCCATAGTCTCGTGACTACTAGCCTCGACCCGTCATCGGCTAGTGTCCCATTCGAGCGGGGTGATTAGAGGAGCGGGGCTTTAGGGTCGAGGATCGAGCTGGCACCCGGTTAGAGTATACCTCTCCAGCCTGCAGGAAGTGCGGCAAGAGTCACACGGGAGTGCCTGCTCGGTTCGGACGTCTGCTTCGGGTGTAGATGCAGGCACATACGCCGAGCATCCATATGCCGGAGCGGAGTGATGATAGGGGTCGACACGGACCACGAGACAACAACAGCTCTAGCCCGTTCTGCTCCATAAGGAGCATCGACTAGTGGGGATGGAGGACATTGTAAAACTGATTCTATGCCCTTGCCTCGCTCCGGGAGCGGGGGCTTCGCTAGGCGTGGTCTTTGGTATGTTTCTTGTCTTTCTATTGATGTTTATGCCTTGCTTGACCGGGAGATACATTGTCTTCGTGACTCCTTACTTTGCTAGTAGCCTTGGAGTTAGTTCTAAGACCTTGTCAAAACGTTTTCAGTTTTGACCCACATTGACCAAATTGATCATAGCTATACAAGTATCTGAGGATGCGGTCACTTTGTTGCATAAGAGTTTTATGAGACCTTGTAGAGCTAGCCATAGTGACTTTGATATTATTCTTGCATGGATTGGTTGTTTGCATCTTATGCTTCAGTCATTGTAAGACCCGTAAACCGTGGAGATTCGTTTTCAGGTGAGTCGGTTTTGGAGTGGAAGGGTAGTTCGGCGGTGCCAACATGTCGGTTGTTTCCTATCATAAGTCTTGGAAGATGCTCTAAATGATGCATGTACCACCTAGTTAGGGTTAAGGATGTGAGTCCGATACCCCAGGCTATCCCGATCGATTCTGGTGGTGTACGAATATCTAGAGGTTTCCCGGATTTGCATTATTCCTCACGGAAAGGAAATTGATTTCGTTATTGATCTTTCAGATATACCTTTATTTCTATCTATCCTTAAAGGATGGCTCCATGGAGCTAAAGAATTGAAGGATCGGTTAAGGATTTGGTGGATAAGGGCTTCATTAGACCGAGCCGGTCTCCATGGGGTGCACCGGTTTTATTTGTTAAAAAGAAGGGCAGTTCCCTTCGCATGTGTATTGACTGTCCGCGAGTTAGACAAAGGTTACCATCAAGAATAGGTACCCCTTACCCGGGATCGATGATTTGTTTGACCCAAGCCGGGTGCCCAGTGTTTCTCTAAGATTGATCTCAGGTCCGGGTATCACCGGCTCGGAGAGTACGGGGGAAGTGACATCCCGAGAAGCTTTGCTTTGATTCAGTATAGTCACTATGAATTTGTTTTCATGTATTTCGGACTAACCAATGCCCCGCCAACTTTTTATGGATATAATGAGCAAGGTATTTAAGGCATATTTGGACATGTTCGTGATTGTGTTCATTAGCGACATCTTGATATACTCTCGAGCAAGGAGGAGCATGCCACTTGTTTGAGAATAATGCTATAAACCCTCAAGGATCATCGGTTATAAAAAGTTTAGCAAGTGTGATTTTGGCTAGACTTCGGTGGCATTTAAGGTCACGTGGTATCCAAGAGAAGGCATAAGGGTAGATTCCCAGAAGATAGAGGCAGTGAAGAATTGGCCCAGTTGATGAATCCTTGAGAAATTTGGAGTTTCTTGGGCCCTGGCTTGGCTACTAACGGAGGTTTGTTGAGGGTTTCCATCCATTGCAGCACCTTTAACAAAATTGACCTAGAATAAGGTGAAATTCCAATTGTTGAAGGCTTGTGAGAAAGCTTCCAAGAGTTGAAGACCTGACTCACTTCGGCACCGGTGTTGACCTTGCTCGGGTGCGTGTAGCTTTTGTAGTGTATTGTGATACTTGAGAGGCCGGACTAGGATATTGTGTTGATGCGATAATGGGAAGGTGATAGCATATGCCTCGAGACAGGCGAAAGTCCATGAAAGAATTACCTGACCCATGATCTTGAATTGGTCGCGGTGGTGTTTGCATTGAAGATATGGCGACATTACTTGTATGGGGTCCACGTGAATGTATTCCACGGATCGGTTGATGTCCCACTAAGACAATTTGACTATGAAAATGAGTCCAAAACACATATGAAGCATGGTAGACCTATCGGTTTGAAAGATAAAATTTCTCAAAAAATGAAAAAAACAAATGATCAAGTTGATCAAAGGGATGAAGTTACTCATGAAAGAGCCCCAAGGCATAATAACTACTAAGACCTCGTTAGAAAAATTTCAAGTTCCTCAAAAAGATAATAATGAAGAAATATCAATAAGTTATGTTTCTACAGGAAAGAGATAGAATAGAAATATGTTGATATTGATAATTCATTTGAATAATAATGTTGCTATTGAAGTTATGCAAGAAGATAAGGATCTTAGTAGAATCACGGTGATGAATGTAGAAGGAGTGAGGCGGAGTAGAAATGAAAAGGAGTCGCAATTGAAAGCAAAAAATTAGCTTCACTTGAAAAACGCAAAGTTTTTGGACCTATAGTGCCTAACACCTGAAGGTGTAAAATCAGTGGGATAAAAATAGAGTCTTTTGTAAAAAACGTAATGAGAAAAATAAAGTTGTTAGATATAAAGCACGACTTGTGGCAAGGAATTTCGCAAAGACTGGTGTTGATTATATAGAGACATATTCTCCGGTAGTGGATACAATAATTTTCGAATGTTGATAAGTCTGACAGTGCATGAAAAACTTGACATGTCTTGATGAATGTTTCACAACCTATTTATATAGCTCACTAGACAATGAATTTTTATGAAGATTCTCAAAAGACCCAAAATTCATGACATATAAAGGTTCTCAGAAACTTGTTAATAACTATAAATCTTTATGCAGTTAAGAAACAATGGGAAGAATGTGGTACCATCGTCTTAGCTAGTATTTTGCTAAAGAAGGGTACAAGTAATCCCCGATTTGTCTGTGTATTTTTAATAGAATATGCGGAGCTGAATTTGTCATCATAGCTATTTATGTTGATGATTTGAATATCATTGGAACTCCTAAAAGAAATTTCAAGGGCGGTAGGACATTTGAAGAAAGAATTTGAAATGAAAGATCTTAGGAAGATAATATTTTATCTTGGTGTACAGATTGATCACTTAAAGAATGGAATATTTGTTCATTAGTCTACATACACCAAAAAGATACTAAAGCGATTTTACATGGATATGGCACATCCATTAAGCACTCGCGATGATTTTGAGATCACTTGATATTAATAAAGATCTGTATGGCCCAGGAAGAAGATGAGAACTCCTTGGTGATGAAACTCTATATCTTAGTGCAATTGAGACATTAATGTATCTTTATAATAATACAAGATCAGATATAACTTTTCGCATTGAGCTTATTATCAAGATTCAGCTCCTCACCAACAAAAAAAGGCATTGGAAAAGAGTTAAACATATTTTCGAATGCACCTCGAAACTATTAATATGGGATTACTTTATTCTAATGATTCCAGTTCTAAAATGATTAGTTATGTATACGCGGAGTTATTTTCTGATCCACATAGGCTTGATCTCAAATAGGTTATTTATTTATCAGTAGAGATACAACTATATCATGATGATCAATAAAACAAACTCACATTTTGCTATATCTTCAAAATCATCTTTGAGATAATAGTCATTCATGAAGCCAGCCGAGAGTGTGTATGATTGAGATCAATGACTCAACATGTTCTACAATTATATAGTCTTTCTTTGAAAACAAAGATTCCAACAGTATTTTATGAAGATAATTTTTCCTCGTAACTAAGATTGAAGGCGGATACATCAAAGAAGATAGAACGAAACATTTCCTTTGAAATTCTTTTTCACACATGATCTTCAATAAAATGGTGAGATAGATGTTCAACGGAATCTAGTTCAAGTGATAATCTTGCAGATTGATTCATAAAGGCATTGTCAACATCAATATTTGAGAAGTTGAGATATAAGATTGGAATACAGCATCTAGAGATATCAAGTAGTTTCATCAAGAGGCTTAAATATGCATTGTACTCTTTTTTTCTTAATCAAGTTTTATCCCAATTAGTTTTCTGGTAAGATGTTTAATGGTAGCACTCAAGATGTATTAAAGATGTGTGTACTCTCTTTTTTATCAGATATTTTTCCCACGGAAATTTTTCCTATTGAATTTTAACAAGAGCATTATCTATGAACACCCAAGGAGGAGTGTTATGAATCTATTGTATTGTGTGGATGTTTCATGCAATGAACTCTTCAACATACATGTATCTTATTAAATGCATTACTTAATATTTGTAACTTTTGGATGACTTATGATTTTATAAATTGAGATATTCTCCACCTTTGAAGAACACCTTGAAAAAGAGAAACTCTTCTTTATTTTCACCATCTCTTGTCTAATATATCTAGTTTTATAATGCATTTCAATTGCTATTAATTTAAAACACGAGAATGATATATAGAGAGGACAAGAGCGTCTCTTTAATTTTTCTTTATGGTTTGTCACTACTTAATAGGAAGAAGTTTTCACTTTTAATATAAATTGTCACTTTGAATAATAGAGAGAGACACAAGTCTGAATTTACAAATAGACAGTGATATAAAGTAATTTTTGAAGGTGGGAGGTCTTAAAAATTTTTATCCTGTCATTTATGGAAAAAAACTTTAATTTTAATAAGTTTTTATTTTTGATCTGAAAAATTTTTCAATCGAATAAGTTGGGGGTTAAAATTTCAAGACTATTCATTTTCAAAGTCAATAAAGAAAAAATTGATACAAAATATTAACTTACTTCTTAAATTGTGGCATAGAATAATTTAATTTTAATTATTGGCACCAAATAATGCTTTTTTAAATATTTATTAGGTAATTGAAAGTAATATTTAATGATCGAAAAATTGACTAAAAATAAAAATTTTATTGCACAATTATTTTTATCTTTTTATGCTTCATATGCATTCTCTTCATTGGTATTTCTTCTCTATCTATCTTCTTCCCTAAATTCTCTCCATTAGAACTTCATTACAACAATGAATCTCCAAATAAAGTAATTAGGAATTCTACACATTATGTTTTGTATATTCATTGTGTGTACCTTTTTCTCTAAAATTGAGTTTTGAATTTTTTTATCTTCAGGTTAGAGTTTTTCTCCAATAATTTTGTCTTTTTATTCTAAATTTAATAGGTAAGAATAGTTGTGAAATATCATGTCTCTATATGTATATATATTGTGAATGAATAAATATACATTCAAATACATATTTTGTGAATCAATAGAAATACATTACGTAATACATATTATGTAGTGAAGAATAGATATCAATACAATTATCTTCATTTATGTATACAAATGATAAGAATATATACGAGTGTATTACTTTGCATACATTAGTAAGTCAATTATATGTGTGTGTGTGTCTCTCTCTCTCTCTCTCTCTCTCTGTGTGTGTGTGTATTCAATTTAATGTAGACAATTTTGTGATATACATGTGGTTTATTTTACATTCCCCGAATATTAAAAAAAAAAAAGCGGTGATGTATGAAATAAGTAATGTATACATTAAATTTAATATAAGTAACTTGTGATATACATGTGGTTCATGAATACATAAATATAATGAGATTTTGATACATGCAATATATATGTATATTCATAATATAAAATATAAATTTAATTTAATATAGACAAAAATATGTTTGTAAATATTTGATTCATGTATACATTATTAACTTGGTATACACTTCCTCGTTCTTTTTACTTGATAGGATAGGGTTTACACACTCTTTAAAAAAATTAATAAGGTTTGCAATTTGACTAACATAACTCTATTAATTAATAGGTACTTTTGAAAATATATAATAATCATCTTTTCACATTCTAAAGTAACCATTACTAAGGGTAAGTTGAAAAAAAATATGAATTATTTTTTGAATTTTGAAACTAGCAACTATTTTGGAACAACTAGTTTTAGTAGACTTAACAACTAAATGGAACGGAGGGAGTGTTTGTTTGCATTTAATCTTCAAAAAAAAATAAAAAGAAAAGATAAGAAGGGAGAGAGAAAGAGACGGGAGAGAGGAGAGAGAAAACACTTATCTTGGCTATATTGAGCCTATTTTTAACCTACAAATAAGGGGCTTTATATTTATAATTCATGTTCTCTCAACCATTTTTATTTTAGTTGGCTAAATTATGCAAATATTTTTAGGTCTACAATTTGCTAATTTATTTTTAACTATACAAATATCAATTATTTAGGAGAATGATATATTTATGTCAATCCCTCCAAATAAAAAGATATAATAGTAAGCGTTAAAATATATTAGTTGCTAAACTAACTCATTAATGCATTCCTTGTTTATGATGAGTATAATACATGATTTGAAATATTTATGTCAATCCCTCCAAATAAAGATATAATAAGCGTTAAAATATATTAGTTGCTAAACTAACTCATTAATGCATTCCTTGTTTATGATGAGTATAATACATGATTTGAAATATATAAACCTATACTTATAAAATCGCATATTGCTTGCAGGGATGCAATTTACACCTGTTCATTGATTACGTATTTATGTATATTAATACAATGCACAAATGATAGATAGAAAGAGCTAACACCATCAGAGGAAGAGTCAGGTAGAGTTAAGGAATTCATTCAAATTTTCTTCAGTAAAAAATTATAT
>JACEIK010012950.1:0-10994 GCA_018107945.1 Datura stramonium | reverse complement strand
CCTATAAATATGAATTTAATTAATGGTCCAATTTCATTGGATTAGTCCATCAAGTTGGCCTACAAATGATGAGCTCATTTTACTGAGTCCAAGATGTCATCTTCCTAAAGGCCTAAATTGGCACCATGTGTCAAATGATGTGTCACGCCAAGTCAAATGAAAGAGATAATAGGATCATGCCACATGTCAAAATGACACAACATGCCTACTCAAATCAAAGGCCAATGAAAATGCACCACGTGTATAAATGACATGTTCCAACCAATCAAATATCGACATGTCAACTTAAATCTGATTGGTTGAAAGAAGCTCGTCCTTATTGTAACTCTTCCATCCTACAACTATAAATAGGGGTTTCATAATTAAAAGGGACCTGAATTCCAACAACAAACCAGAGAGAGCTCGTGGATCAAACGCTGCAGATTTCTCTACAAGCTACAAGCATTCAAGCACTCAGATATTTCTCTACAAGTTTCAGAGGTCAAGGTGAAAATTCAAGAACAAGCTTCAAGCTCTTGAATTCAAACACGAATCAAGATTGAGACCACCAAATTCAATAACAAGCTTAAAAGCCCTTGAATTCAAGTACAAGTCAAGATCAAATTCACCAAGTTCAAGATCAAGCTCAAAAGCCCTTGAATTTTTATTTGACAGGAAGAATCAGAGGATTAATAGAGATTGAAACACTCATATTTCAAATCAAATACTACGATTATTGCTATATTTTTTCCGTGTTGATTATTATTTTCTCAGCGCAAGATTTTATTGTCTACAAATTCTGGCACGCCAGTGGGACGATCACTACCTCTCATCTCATATTTTCAACCTTCAAGAATCAAGGACATCAAAATGACTTCAAAGAAGATCAACTCCAATTAAACTTCTCCCAAGGCTGCTAACTCCAAGTTCTCTGCTGATGTGGAAAGAAACCTCGGTGTTACTTTTGAAAGTTTTGGTCTAGTCACGAGAAGCAAAGCAAGCATGCTAGGACAACAAGTACTCAAAGTGTCATATGCATCAACTATAGTTTTTGGATCTTCATCAGTATCAAGATCCTCTAGCTCTACATCAGAAGGGGGAAGCAGTGTTGCTGAAAAAATCAAGAGGACTCTGGCTCTACTTGACCTCTCTGGATCCAAGAACTCTGCACGAAGGGAGATGATAATACTTCGAGCAGTCGGTCTTCTCCATTATGTGATAATCCATACTATTCCCAACATCCCCAACAATAATGCAAGCGATGGTAACCGATGCTTCATCTATGGAGGTGCAACTAACGAACTTGATGAAGGTAATTGAAGGTCTGACCAAGTATGTGCAAAATCAAGATGCTCGAATTGAGAAGTTAATGAACAAGGTGGATTACCTAGTGGAAAGAGAGTCTAGTGTTACACCCCGTAAAATTTAATGATTAGTAAGTGTACACGTGGAGTTGTGGCGAGTAAGAAGAGCTTGACGCGTATGAAAAAAAAACTCAGAAGCAGGGTCGGGCGAGACTAGGCCGCAAGGGGCCAGCGAGACGCGCCAGCCAACGGTGGCAGCCTCAATGGGACGCGCGACGCGCCAGGATGGCAGCCTCAATGGGAGGCACGGCGCGCCAGGGTAGTAGACTCAATGGGAGGTGCGAGGCACACCTCTGCCACCGCCCATGCTATACATATAAGTCCCTCCCTTTAATCTCAAGTCATTTTCCAAAGGTAGCTTCGGCCAAAGAGTAAACGAGGTATTCAACGTTTTTTCGTCCGATTGGCTACCAAACACCGTCTAAATTCAAATTAACTTCAGGTATCAAAGTTTAAGCCCGCAGGGAGCATTACTACGGAGTTATTTTCATAAAATTTGCCCGGCGAATCGTAACCCCGCCGAGCCAAAGTTTTAAGAATTGCTCCAAACTAATTTCTATATGATCACAGGCTTCAAGTAAGCATTTCTCCCTTCTAAACTCTCGGGAAATAATAAGTTTTCAGCCGTATTTTACGTAGATGAATTATAGTTGCTATTAATATCAAAAGTTATCTTTTTTGCCGAATTTGGTATTGAAATTCATCTCTTTCTCCCAGTATAATGGTTACAGCTGAAAAGAGCTGACGAATCCAAGTGAAACTCACCGGTTATTCGGGAAACGACAGCTAAGGTATGTAAGGATTAACCCTCGGCAAGTTATTCTCATTGTACAGTGTTATGAATTATGTTCTCAAGTATAAATAACGATCCCATATGCTGTAGATAGTCGCTACCAGTAAATTTTGATTAGACGTATTGTAATTAACTATCATCGGTATATAAAGGTCAAATATGCTTTGATTAGCTGCTATCAGTAGACTACGTTTATATAAGTTCTAGTTAGCTGCTAGAAAACGTATATAGATTATACCACAGTATCTCTCATCAAGAAAGAGCATGTTAAGTGTGTCACACGTTAGGAGCGTCATAGAAATTCCTTTGTTCTTCAGTTCAGTGTATTAGTAGAATCAGAAGTTATGTTGTCAGGCCTAGACCCTAGAAGCTCGTAGATAGTTATTGGGGCTGAGTTAGTAAATTGAACAACATAGGCGCAGTCGGGCAATATAACAATCAGTTCGGCACCTGTATTGGCAGTAGAGCTCTCCCAGAGACCATTGGCGTATCTTGACACCTCCAGGGCCAGAATTATGTGAGTATGGTCGCACCCCAGAGTAAGTGGCACCATAGTTGCCCGGAGAGTTGAAAGTCAGTTCGCCACATAGTGGCTATTGCCAGTGACAGATAGCTTTAGTCGATGTGGTGCTTATCGCACAAATCACTTAGGGAACTACCTCAGTTGTATCAACCTGATAGAACAGTAGATACCTTAAGGGGGAAGTTTAGTTAGTAGCTAGATATGGGGCCAACGCCCCAACCTACTCTTGTCAGATATCCAGGTACAGGTTGCCAGGAACGGCTAAGTCTAGATAAACACACCTACGAGGTTAGGAATCGCCGAAAGAAGGCATATGAAATCTGAACAGACTCAGTTAGAATTCAAGGGACTAGAACCACAGTTTTACTGTGTTACCTCCAGACTAAGAGTTGTAATAAGCTACCTATGGGAGGCTAGGGCTAACTGCTCAGGAGCATATCCGACTAGTAGCAACCCCACAGTTGTTTTAAGCAGAGGACAAGTATCCTAGAGTAAACCTATCATGGTCAGCTATTATGAATAACATCGAGACGATAGTGACAACATAGTAACCCTCATTAGAATTACCCTAGCTAGGTTGGTTATCCCTTACGACGTCTGGGCGTTAGATGTTATTGTCTATAGGGTCACGCTTGTAGGGGCAATATGATGTCTGAAACCATTTATTGAGGTCGCGAGGGCCATATTGAGGTTCATTTATTGAGGCCGCGAGGGTCATATTAAGATTCATTAAATGACGTCGCGAGGGCCATATTGAGTTCCATCAGACTGAGGCCGCGAGGGCCATATTGAGTTCCATTTATTGAGGCTACGAGGGCCATATTGAGTTCCATTACACTGAGGCCGCGAGGGCCGTATTGAGTTCCATCAGATCGAGGCCGCGAGGGCCGTAATGAGTTCCACCAAATTGAGGCCACGAGGGCCATCACGAGTTACAGTATACGTACAATCCTTAATAGTCAGATAGCAAAAGTGGACTTGTTTGTACTTTTCGGGGCTTATGGGGGCCCAGGTAGGTTTTTCTGTGTTGTTTGTACCTTCCAGGATTATGGGGGCTAAGTTAGGTTCTTTTTTGTATTCTTGCCTTCCAATTATAGTTTATGAATGTGTAATCATACAGTCTTAGCTCACGTACATGTAGCGTTTTGTTAAATGCAGATTATGAATAAGCAAGCTTACTGGTTAATCTTCCTTCCCTTCTCTTTCTATTTATTTCCAGTCTTTATTAGCTTATTTACTGCCTTACATATTCGGTACATATTATACTGACGCCCTCCCCTGGGCGCTACATTACTTTCCTGCAGGTTTAGATAGACAGAGTTTAGGGCCTTCAGTAGCAGCCGTTCGGAGTCAGCAGTTTGGTCAGCTCCTTTCATTCGGGGTTGCCAGGTGGTAGAGATTCAGCCTTTTAATTGTATAAGCATTCGGGTAGGTCGGGGCCCTGTCCCGACCACTATTTATATTCTTAGAGGCTTGCAGACTACAGTTGTTAGTTAGTTAGCTGTTGTTGGTCGTGTGGGGCCTATATACGTCTTATTTATGTGTTGGCCGTATGGGGCTTAGTATAGCGTCTGATTTTCATTTCAGTTATAACTAGATGTTATGGTGGTCTGGTTGGCCTGCATAGGATTTCCTGTTATTATTATTGTTGGTTAGCTGTTTTCTTTTACAGGTGGCTATGCGGCCTTGTCGGCCGAGGCTGTATTTACAGCTGAGATATAGCCCGTTGTTTTCTTGAATTGAGTTGCAGGCCTACACCAGATGTGCATAGGACTAGTCAGGTCAGCCAAATTCCAGTGTGGCACTAAGTACCAGTCATGCCTCCCAAGGAGGGGCATGACAAACTTGGTATCAGAGCAGTTCGTATCCTAGGGAGTCTGCAAGCCGTGTCTAGTAGAGTCTTGCTTATAAATGTGTTGTGCACCGCATTTTATAAGAAGGAGTCTACAAGACATAATAGTATGGTTACCCTTTCTTCTCCTTAGATCCTGCTATAGAGCCGAGTTGTACAGGGTTGAGTCTCTATGCTTTCATTGCTATGTCTTTCTAGGATAAGGTTCGATATAAGACAGACTCCAGCCAGCTGCCAGTTAGCTGCAGCAGCAGGAAAGGGTACCAGTGCGATGCCATAATTGGGGGACAACCAATTTGAGGACGAAGGCGAATATCTTTTAATTTTCTCAGTATCTTCCTAGGCACCAGGAATCTTATAAGGTAGTAGATATGCCAGCACCGTCCCCAGTTTTTTTTACAACCTCAAAGTAGGAGGTCAGGAGTATAGCGTATATATGAGTCGACTTATCTATTATATATACAAGAACTGGTAAGGGAGAAGTTAACATTAGATTACCTGAAGGGTATGAAAAAGAGAGGGAATTGAGGGATTCTTACCTCCAACCCTTCAAATATTGTACAGTTCCATACCTCAGTCCCATTTTAGTAAGAAAAGACTATTCCCGCCTCCCAGTTTTGTTTTAAGTATAGCAAAGTGCGTAAGAATTGAGGTGATGTTGCCCAGAGTAAATGGCAAAGGAAGTTTGGATTTGTTGATTCTGGAAAGTGTTAGGAAGTGGTGGAGACCCCTAGCGTTTAAGTAAATTGTCTATACCTCCACGGTAGTAAATCAGGAGAGTAGGTAAGACTACCAGTAACACTCAAAGTACGTGTGAGAGTCTACAAGTGATAATCCCCTTGAAACAGTAAATCTCAGGTCATAATTAGGACGATTCTGCCGCAGCGTGTTAATGAAAGTAGAATGTACCTGCAGAATAATGGCTATGGCCTTAGTTGGTTATGTCGAGGGCGGAGAAATCATATGAAAAAAATAGGCCCGAGTGCAGGTCAAAAGGAATCCAGGTCGGGAGATTTAGTTAGCAATATCTTTGACAATATGAGACAGAAGCCACGAACACCAGAGTTTAGTTTAATGAAAGTAAGGGGAAAGGCACGAATACCTAACTTTGGGGGAAACCAGAATCACCTCCAGGCTGATAGAGCATAGGATTACTGTCGAATGTCGAGAATTAAGCATTGGGCTGACAATTAAGAGATAGTAAAGTTGTAACCTAGTGTGTTGCGATAACCCCGCCAATTGAGAAGGCAAAAGAGTGTCGACACAGAGACTCTAACCCAATACAACCTAGAGACAAAGCCCAATAGGAAGTTATTGGCCTTTAAGATAATAAGGGGCGAAGTCATAAGACCCAGAGGTCGACTCTATATTCCCAAGGTGGCAGAACTTCGATTAGCAGACCATACTTCCAGAATTTAACGGAAAAGCAACGGGTCAAAAAGAGAGACCTGCTGATGGCATGGGAGGACAGAAGATATCATTGAATCATAGCAACAGAGCTCCGGTGACAGGCTAGAAAAGACGAAGTAGCAGGAACTGGGCAGGCTAATACAGGAGGTGGCCATGCCTGCAAGGGGGTGGAGAGTAATTGACATGAACACAGCCAAAAGGTTATCTCATACCAGGTGTAACTTGACTTCATTTGAAATGAGATCAATTTGTGTCTCGCCGGATGGAATTATGTAGCAGCTAAGGCTTATGCCAAGTCAAATATTCAAGAAATAGTTGGGTTGCATGGAGCCCAAGCACTTAACAAATTCTGACAGAGAAGCGCAATTTGAAACTAAGTTCTAGAAAAGGCGTTAGAATAGATTAGGACACATGCCAACTTAAGTATAACCTCTCATATACAAAAAATAGCTAAGTAGAGCACACAAGTCAGATGTCGGAGACCTGTAATGGATAGAAAAAGTCACCTATATGATGACTTGAAGCAGGTAAATTAAGGGTAGTTGGACCGAGGCATACGAGTTGGAATTGCCTCCAGAGCTAGAACCAGACCTCTTAAACATGTCAATGTTACAAAAGGGAATAAGTGGCCCATCCTGAGTTGTTCCAGTTAAGGACGTTCAGGTTACTGGGAAATTAACCCATGAAGAGGTTCCGGTCACTAAATTAGATCGGCAGGTTCGCAGGTTAAGGACTACCGATGTGGTCTCTATCAAAGTATTGTAGAGAAACAGGAATAAGGAAGGAACGACCTAGGAAACTGAGGATGACGTGAGCCCTAGAAATCCCCACTTGTTCAAGGATTATTATATAGTTCAGATGATGTTATCATTTAGCAGTTATTTTATTGCTTATGTTGTCAGTACTATTCAGTCGATTACAATCTTGTGGAGAAACAGTTTTGATAGTGTCATATGAAATGCGTGTGTTGGACATTTCTGCGTTTCAAGATTTTCAGATAGACCATACTATAAGAGGAGACTCTGCCAAAAATTTTCCGAGATAATAGTTGAAAGAGTTAGACTCCTGTAAGTTAAAGTTGACATTCAAGGACGAATGTTACTAGGGGGAGGATGTTACACCCCATAAAAGTTAATGATTAGTAAGTGTACACGTGGAGTTATGAAGAGTAAGAAGAGTTTGACGCGTATGGAAAAAAACCTCAGAAGCAGGGTCGGGCGAGACTAGGCCGCGAGGGGCCAGCACGATGCGCCAGCCAATAGTGCACTGGCCAATGCGGCGCGCCAGGCTTGCTGCCTCAATGGGAGGCGCGGCGCGCCAAGCTTGCTACCTCAATGGGAGGTGCGGCGCGCCAAGATGGCAGCCTCAATGGGAGGCGCAGCGCACCAGGGTGGCAGACTTAATGGGAGGCGCGAGGAACACCCCTGCCACCGCCCATGCTATATATATAAGTCCCTCCCTTTAATCTCAAGTCATTTTCCAAAGGTAGCTTCGGCCAGAGAGAGTAATAAACGAGGTTTTCAATGGTTTTTTGACCGATTATGCTACCAAATGCCATCCAAATTAAAATTAACTTCGGGTATCAAAGTTTAAGCCCACAGGGAGCATTACTACGGAGTTATTTTCATAAAATTCTCCCGACAAATCATAACCTCGTCGAGCCAAAGTTGTCAGAATTGCTCCAAATTGATTTTTATACGATCACAGGCTTCAAGTAAGCATTTCTCCCTTCTGAACTCTAGGGAAATAATAAGTTTTCAAACGTAATTTATGTAGATGAATTATAGTTGCTATTAATATCAAAAGTTATCCTTTTTGCCGAATTTGGTATTGAAATTCATCTCTTTCTCCCAGTATAATTGTTACAGCTGAAAAGAGCTAACGAATCCAAGTGAAACTCATTGGTTATTCGGGAAACGACAGCTAAGGTATGTAAGGCTTAACCCTCGACAAGTTATTCTCGTCATACAGTGTTATGACTTATGTTCTCGAGTAGAAATAACGATCCCATATGCTGCAGATAGTCACTACCAGTAAATTATGATTAGACGTATTATAATTAACTGTTGTCGGTTTATAAAGGTCATATATGCTTTGATTAGCTGCTATAAGTAGACTGCGTTTATATAAGTTCTAGTTAGCTTCTAGAAAACGTATATATATTATACCTCAGTATCTCTCGTCAAGAAAGAGCATGTTAAGTGTGTCACACGCTAGAAGCGTCATAGAAATTCCTTTGTTCTTCAATTCAGTGTGTTAGTAGAATCAGACGTTATGTTGTCAGGCCTAGACCCTAGAAGCTCATAGATAGTTATTGGGGTTGAGTTAGTAAATTGAATAGCATAGGCGCAGCCGGGCGATATAACAATCAGTTCAGCGCATGTATTGTCAGTAGAGCTCGCCCAGAGACCATTGGCGTATCTTGACACCTCCAGGGCCAGAATTATGTGAGTATGGCCGCACCCCAGAGTCAGTGGCACCGTAGTTGCCCGTGAGTTGAAGGTCAGTTCGCCACATAGTGGCTATTGCCAGTGACAGATAGCTTTAGTCGACGTGGTGCTTATCGCACAAATCACTCAGGGCACCACCTTAGTTATATCAACCTGATAGAACAGTAGATACCTTAAGGGGGAAGTTTAGTTAGTAGCTAGATACGGGGCCAACACCCCAACCTACTCTTTTCAGATATCCAAGTAAAGGTTGCTGGGAACGGCTAAGTCTAGATAAACACACCGATGAGGTTAGGAATTGCCCAAAGAAGGCATATGAAATCTGAACAGACTTAGTTAGCATCCAAGGGACTAGAACCACAGTTTTACTATATTACCTCTAGGCTAAGAGTTGTAATAAGCTACCTATGGGAGGTTAGGGTTGAATGCTCAGGAGCATATCCGACTAGTAGCAGCCCCACAATTATTTTACGCAGAGGCAAATTATCCTAGAGTAAACCTATCATGGGCAGTTGTTATGAATAACATCGAGACGATAGTGACAATATAGTAACCCTCGTCAAAATTACCCTAGCTAGGTTGGTTATCCCTTACGACGTCTAGGAGTTAGATGTTATTGCCTATAGGGTCATGCTTTTAGGGGAAGTATGATGTCTGAAACCATTTATTGAGGTCGCGAGGGCCATATTGAGTTTCATTTATTGAGGTCGCGAGGGCCATATTGAGTTTCATTGATTAAGGCCGCAAGGGCCATATTGAGTTCCATTTATTAAGGCCACGAGGGCCATATTGAGTTCCATTACACTGAGGCCGCGAGGGCCATATTGAGTTCCATTTATTGAGGCCGCGAGGGTCATACTGAGTTCCATTATACTAAGGCCGCGAGCGCCGTATTAAGTTCCATCAGATCGAGGCCGCGAGGGCTGTAATGAGTTCAACCAAATTGAGGCTGCGAGGGTCATCATGAGTTATAGTATACATACAATACTTAATATTCAGATAGTAAAAGTGGACTTGTTTATACTTTCTGGGGCTTATGGGGTCCCAGGTAGGTTTTTCTGTGTTATTTGTACCTTCTAGGCTTATGGGGCCAGGTTAGGTTCTTGTTTGTATTCTTGCCTTCCAGATATAGTTTATGAATGTGTAATCATACAGTCTTAGCTCACGTACATGTAGCATTTAGTTAGATGCAGATTACGAATAAGCAAGCCTACAGGTTAATCTTCCTGCCCTTCTCTTTCTATTTATTTCCAGTCTTTATTAGCTTATTTACTGCCTTATATATTCGGTACATATTGTACTGACGCCCTCCCCTGGGCGCTGCATTACTTGCCTGCAGGTTTAGACAAACAGAGTTCAGGGCCTTCAGTAGCAGCCGTTTAGATATCAATTTTCCTGGAGAGACAGATAAGATATCCAGACATACCGGCGTTTTGATACCACCAGGAAGAGGAAAAATAAATTTCAAGGAATCCAAAAAAGTGAAAAATTGGATCTATGTCCAATGGATGAGTCAGCAGTTTGGCTAGCTCCTTTCATTCGGGGTTGCTAGGTGGTAAAGATTCAGTCTTTTATTTGTATAAGCATTCGGGTAGGTCGGGGCCCTGTCCCGACCACTATTTGTATTCTTAGAGGCTTGCAGACTACAGTTGTTTGTTAGTTAGCTATTGTTGGCCGTGTGGGCCCATATATATCTTATTTTATGTGTTGGCCGTGTGGGGCCTAGTATAGCGTCTGATTTTCATTTCAATTATAACTAGATATCATAGTGGTTTAGTCGGCCCGCATAGGATTCCCTGTTATTGTTGTTGTTGGTTAGCTATTTTCTTTTACAGGTGGCTATGCGGCCTTTTTGGCCGGAGGCTGTGTTTACAGCTGAGATATAGCCCGTTGTTTTCTTGAATAGAGTTGCAGGCCTGCACTAGACGTGCATAGGCCTAGTCAGGTCAACCAGATTCTAATATGGCACTAGGTGTCAGTCATGCCTTCCAAGGTGGGGCATGACATCTAGTCATGCACCTAGAAAGGCTCTAGAAGTTCAAGAGATTGAAGCTCCCACAAAACATGCATCACCCACCAAGGAAATTTCAGTTTCTTCTTAAGGGGTGACTCCATTGGACCAGCTGAAGGAGTTCATTAAAGGGACTATCAAAAACAAGTACGAAGCTACTTCCAAGTCCTCTCTCACATATGCAAAACTGTACACTAGAAGAATTGATAGCCACAAGATGCCCCCCGGTTATTAGCTTCCCAAATTTCAGCAATTTAAAGGTAAAGGGTACCTGAAGTAACATATTGCACACTTTTATCGAAACATGTAACAATGCGGGAACCTATGGAGATGTTACACCCCGTAAAATTTCCAACACATAGATGGCCTATTCGCGTGTTGGTTAAGAGTATTTGAAATCCATACATGCTAGAAAAAGGCTCGGGAAAAGACCGGACGAGAAACCTGTCGAACCATCGCGGAAGGAGCCGGGGCAGAGCCCCTCCGTGATGGCAGCGTGTCACGGAGGTGGCGCCTCCGCGTTGGCTCCGTGACACGTTGGCCCTGTCCAGGCCCAAGTATATAAAGCCCCCACTTCGGTTTAATTCATTATATATCTTAAAATTTCCAGAG
>JACEIK010012949.1:12740-23352 GCA_018107945.1 Datura stramonium | reverse complement strand
GATTTCGTGAATCAGAGTTAGAGCCAGCCAGGCACCAGATGTGCTTAGGCTCAGTAGTCTAGCAGTTCAGGTCCTAATAGGGCACCAGGTGCCAGTCATAACCTCCAAGGCGGGGCATGACACTACCAGTCCACCATCACCTGCGACATGAATGCAATGCCCTGACTAGGGTGTCAGTATAATAATGAAAGGCAGAAATAATTACAAGACTCAAATTAAAGATCAACAAATATACCGAATATCGCAGGAGGAGAAACTTAAGTAAACACATAGAACCTACTTGACCCTCATAATCCTGCCAAGTACAAGCTAGCACACAAACAAAACTTACCTGGTCCCCATAAGCCTGGTAAGTCCAATAAGTAAACGACAAAGCACAACACCTAGCGACACAACTCACCTGTTATCACCTCTAGACCTCTTAACGGCCTCAGCTAACACCAGTCAACATCTAGCATCCACTTCTATAAGGTAATAGATAACACAAGCAACAATTATAATATAATGGCCAAGCAAATCAAAAGTAAACACCAATCAGTCAATATCATCAAACAAGTACTGCCGGACCCTCTCTCGGCTGCACACAGTTAGTAAAGCTCCATCCATTCAAGAGAGCCATCGCGATCCTAGGAAGGCTCAGAATAGATATAAATGGCTCTATGGAGGCATGTACCTCCCCATAGGTCTTGTATGTATCAAAACGGCCCTATAGGAAGCAAACTCAACTTAGGCCAATTGTTCTACCCCTTGGACTCAACCCCGTAGTCAGACCTACTCTCAGCATTGGGGTATCCACGAATCCCAAGAGCCTCACACACACACACAAAATCACACTATTACAACATTCACTGTTAATAACAATAATAATACATGTTCAAATAGCCCATAACCAGCTCTCAAACCCCACCAACCAACTATCATAATATAGTATTATCCTCGTACGTCTAGCCGTCCACCGATGAGCCATTAATTGATCTAAGGATCACCATCCTAACCAGTATATCCCCAAGCTTTATAAGAAGCCCACAAGCCGCTCTACTCACAACTAACAATAAAGAACACTGCCAAGCCAACTCAAACGTCACCACGGTAGTCAACGTGCCATCAAAACGGTTGACACGACCACCGATTCTAATATAAAAAAAGATCAACACAATCATCAACCTTAACCACTGTAAACCCTCATTTACTTGTCAATATCATCACCTAATATTATTTACACAAGAAACCCATAAATTGCTACAAGAAGCACACGACCTCTCGACACGAGCCTAATAATTTGCCATGTAATTTTCCGCACTCAAACCTGAGCCATCAACCAAACCAGCACCTTATACCCACACTTATTATCATATAAATAACATCATGAGATTCAAATAACAATATAACACAAAGCTTCACAAAACAACCAACACACACGTTAATACTGACGATAACGGCTACGGAATTCATGCCGACAAATGTAGGAACAAGCCTAACATATCTTGAAATCCAAAGAACGCAGGACAATCGAACTTACACTCCTTAAGCTCACCAAAATACTGCCTAAGAGAAGTTTAAACAACCCGCAACATGCTTCTATAAGAAACCAACAAGAGAAGTAACACGAAACAACGTCTACCGATTAGTTCTTAAGAATTCGATGGTGAGAAAGCTAAGGTGAAAACCTACCATCACCAAAACCAACCGATCAAAGGGGCTTTATATAGCCTTCCACCACCTTGGCCCTATTTGACGTGTCTGCTTGCGCGGTCTCGCGAAAACGCGAATATCTCTCCACTCCGAAATCGAATTGACAAATGATTTAGTGCGCTAACAACTAGTATCATAAATCTTTATTTTGATAGGTTGTACACCTCCCCCCAAACTCCTTATAGTTGGGAGAATTTTTTTTAGACATTTGACCTAAATTTTAGAGAATCTCAAGAAGGAAGTTTTTCGATAATTTTTTTTTGAATTTCGTCCTACAACTTGATCGACACCCAATCTTAGCACACGACCATAGAGTGACTCAAGTACTTCAAAACACTTTCTTATTAGCCTATTAAGTACTCTTAGTCCTAACTTGAAAGTACGGATGTATCGCTCAAATTATCCAGGGTGTTACATCCTTTCCCTCTTGGAAACATTCCTCCTAAAATGTTGGACGATATGCACAACTCTAGTTCATGAACCAACACAACACGAAATCGCACGATATAGCCTCACATGTAAGCCTAGCACAAACAACTCCAAACAAAAAAACTTTGCACCATGCCGAGGTGCAGCACAACTACAACCATAATCAAATTAAAGGATCTAACCTGCTGCCAGGTCTAGCCACTGGCCAGCTATAGTCCACCATATTGCAAGTATCCTGCATAAGTCAGCAAATAGTGAGTCAAGACCCGACTACTGCGACAACTGACATTCGACATGATTTCAATCCACAAAGAAGGATAATTATCCTAAATTTCATGTAGCCTCTTGTTTATAAGTATATTCTGCAATGTATATATAAACAAGACTCTACTAGGCATGACTCATAAAATCCCTAGGACGAACTACTCTGATACCAAGTTTGTCACACCCCAAACCCGGAGGGGCATGACTGACACTCTGTGTCGTACTTGATCGAGCAAACCCTACCACAAATATAACTACAACAAGCCAGAATTGATGAGGTTTTTTATCACAGTACAATCTAAATCAGAGTAAACGACAAACTAAAACGGAAGCTGACTCACAGACCAACTAATAAATACACAATAGGCTGTCAAGGCCACAAAATAGAAACCAACTATACAATTAGTCCCACATGGCCTTCAACAACCTACTAACACCAAAACAACGTCTACAAGCCTCTATAAATACAATAGTTATCAAATGATCGGGATAGGGCCCTGAACTACCTTTAACTCAAACATCTGGTGACTACGAAAAATATGGAGCACACCGACTCAACTGGAACTCCACTCAGCACCCAAGAACTCGATCTACTAGCCCACCATCATCTACAGGCATGAATGTAGTGCCCCGACTAGGGCGTCAGTTTCAGGACTTAAACGGAGGCCCGGATCGCGACACGGGACAAGGAGCCCCGAGAAATCTCAAGTCGACACATGGCACAAACATACATCAAACTCAATCAAGAACTGAATAAACGTCAATACAATAATAGCAGAATTCTATCATGAATATAAAATTTGAATATAAAATTCGAAGCTGAATACATACATATGTATGAATAGCCTCGAAACATAAATAGTTGATGGGACGAGACCCCAACTAACTCAACAAGTTGAAAACTGAAATACATAAAGAAAAGATAGATAGTATGGTCCTCGGAAGATGAAGATTCACCAATTGGTAGACGCTAACTCTGATAAGCTATCTAAGAGCGGGGCTGAATCTGAGAGCCGGGTCCTGTATCATAAAATGATACAGCGTAGAAAGTATGCGGTCAATACGTGAAATGTACCGAGTATGCAAGGTAAGTAAAATCGCTAAAATAAGTAAAATATTTTAAACACCATGCATTAATTAAAACATAACATCCGTAAACTGAGCGTAAGTCTTGCATGCATTCTTTATGGAATCATGATCTTTCCATAACATACACTACATAGCTTTATAATATCATACTGACTCGAATGACTCAAACCTGAAACATGACATTTATAGAAAAGCAGAACATTGAGTCAAACCTTAATTTTAGAACCTGCATGAGTATATGATAACCATGAGTAATGAATATGCATAACTGAATCATATAGAACAATGGGAGACTCTTCACTTAACTGATATACCACGATAGAGCTTCCGTGGTCCCGACTATCACACTCAAGTGGGCAGAGCCGTCCAAAGCCTTGCCAGGGCTAAAGACACTACCATGATATTGATATCAAGATGAAGGCCCATTCAGGCAAGGGGAAGCTCACAAGGGAGGTCCCAAGTCATACAATAGTATCAACCTACGTCGGCCCGTTGTTCTGGGGCATAGGGTGATCAACCCTTAGCCCGCTCGGTGCGAGATTCTTCTCCCAAAAACATGAAATGCTCTACATCGTATATAACGAATCTCAACATCTTCTATTGAGGAAACTCAATAATCAAATACTCTTACATACGAAATCATGCATATGAGAAGCTTTAGTTCAAAACATACCACAAGTTGAAAACATACATGGGAGCCTTTGCTCCAGAACCATGTGGTAAGCTATGCATAGGAAGACTTAACTCAAAACATACCACAAGCTAGAATATAAAATTTAGGAGTCTTCGCTCCAAAACAATGTGGTAAGATTAGTTTGGGAAAATCATCATTTAAACTTAACATGTGGGCATTGTCCAAAACTTTATCATACTTGAAAGTACGCAATTCTCATCGAAAACATAATTATAAACATGGGTAGCTTCAAATCATATTTTTCATCATAATATCTCACCATTATCACATTTACTTTACAAACTTCACTTTCCATGATCATATCAGCAATGGGCTTCCACATTCATAAAGCTAGAAACATAATTTAATTGAAATCATTAGAAAATTAGCCCATGCTTCACAATTCGATAATAAAATCATAATAAATTCATACCTATGTAAGGAAATTGAAGATTCATGCATTTGTGTAAAACCCCATAACTTGATTATAGAAAACTCTCATATTTAGTTAGAAGTTGGGCATGGGTATGGAAGGAAACACCCACTCATAACCCTACATATCCGGAAGAGATTGATTCTACCACTTCTCTGATTGCCTAAGAAGGATTTGAATGAAAACCTTGAAGACTTGCTCTAGATCACCTCCTTAACCTCTCAAGTTTGCATGCATGGATGGAAATAACTTAGGATAGGTTTTCCCCTCATAAAACCCACTAAAACGAGCCTTAAACAACGTAGTATAGGCTTTAGGAACTTAGAAATTACGAAAAGGCCCTTACTAAATTCGTAGGAAATTGCTGCCAGGTGGTCCTAACGGACAACCTGATGACTCGTGGTCCAGGGCAATGACTTTTCACCCTACTCGTCAAGTACACTGCCTTGTCTAATCTTCTGGGCTCGTAACAGGTCACTTAACGGCTCGTCATGGGTGACCACGACTCGTGTTCACCAGTCGTTGAGTAAACTGCCCTTTTTCCTTCTCTCCTACCTCACGGCTGTCCTAACGACTCGTGGGGTCTGACCACAAGTCGTTGCCATGCCCGTGGGGATCCTTCTTCTACAAACTTCCCCACTCCTCACTAGCCTCCCCCACGAGTCACCTGATGACTCATGGGTTGTCCTCACAAGTCGTCCCATGACTCGTCCTGAGTTTGCAACATCACTTTTTTCATTTTCCCCGTTTCAACTCTCGAGTCCAATCTTTGGGCTTCCGGGGTATAACAATATCTCTCCCTTGGGAACATTCATCCTCGAATGTTGAAAACAAGCATAAAATAGTGACATGCAATTATCATATTCAGATACTAATCATTTAAACTGAAAACTAGCGGAATGACTACCTCTGATTCATATCACATAGCTGAACTGATCTCATGCTTCACATACACATCCATACACATAAAGGAAACTTGAACATATGAGCCAAACATGAAAACTAAATGGAGTCATAGAGCAAAACTTATACCTCAAGTCGGAACTGAGCCGGTAGAGAATAAGTGTGGGTATTTAGCCATGATATTCGCTTCGGCTTCCCACGTAGCTCCCTCCACATGCTGATTTCTCCATAACACCTTTACTGAAGCTACTTCCTTGTTCCTCAGCCTTCGAACCTGACGATCTGATATTTCAACTAGAACTTCAGGTTATCCTTTACACCAACGCTATCCACCGAGACTACTAGGGCTGGGTCTCCCAAACATTTCTTCAAAAGCGATACATGAATCACAGGATGCACGAAAGATAACTCTGAGGGTAAGTTTAACTCATACGCTACCTTAGCAACTTTTTTTATAACCCGGTAGGGACCAACATAGTGGGGAATGAGTTTTACTTTCCTTCCAAACCGCATGACTCCCTTCATGGGAGATACCTTCAGAAATACCCAATCGTCCACCTCAAACTCCAACTCTCTCCTCCTCACATCAACATATGACTTTTGACGACTCTAAGCGGTTTTTAGTCTGTCCCTTATCAACTGAACCTTCACCATAGCCTCATGAATCGAATCTGTCCCTATCTTAGCTTCCTCACCAACCTCAAACCAATCGATGGGCGATCTACACCTCCGTCCATAAAGTGCCTCGAATGGTGCCATCTGGATACTGGAGTGATAGCTGTTATTGTAAGCAAACCTGATCAGGGGCAAGTGATCATCCCAACTACCTTTGAATCTGAGAGCCTGGTCCTGTATCATAAAAAGATACAACATAAAAAGTATGTGGTCAGTACGTGGAATGTACCGAGTATGCAAGGTAAGTAAAACCGCTAAAATAAGTAAAATCTTTTAAACACAATGCATTAATTAAAATCATAACATCCATAAACGGGGAGTAAGGCTTGCATGCATTCTTTCTAGAATCATGATCTTTTCATAACATACACTACATAGCTTTATAACATCAAACTAACTCGAATAACTCAAAGCTGAAACGTGACATTTATAGAAAAGCTGAACATTGAGTCAAACCTTACTTTTAGAACCTGCATGAGTATATGATAACCATGATTAATGAATATGCATAACTGAATCATATATAACAATGGGAGACTCTGTCACTTAACTGACATACCACGATAGAGCTTACGTGGTCCCGACTATCACACTCAAGTGGGCAGAGCCGTCCAAAGCCTTGCCATGACTAAGGATGCTGTCATGATATCGATATCAAGCTGAAGGCCCATTCAAGCAAGGGGAAGCTCACAAGGGAGGTCCCAAGTCATACAATAGTATCAACCTACATTGGCACGTAGTTCTTGGGCATGGGTTGATCGACCCTAAGACCGCTCGGTGCTAGACTCATCTACCAAAAACATGAAATGCTCTACATCGTATATAACAAAGCTTAACATCTTCTATTGAGGAAGCTCAATAATCAAATACATCTCACATACGAAATCATGCATATGAGAAGCTTTAGTTCAAAACATACCACAAGCTGAAAACATACATGGGAGCCTTTACTCCAGAACCATGTGGTAAGCTATGCATAGGAAGACTCAACTCAAAACATACCACAAGCTAGAATATAAAATTTAGGAGTCTTCGCTCCAAAATAATGTGGTAAGCTTAGTTAGAGAAAATCATCATTTAAACTTAACATGTGGGCATTGCCCAAAATTTTATCATACTTGAAAATACTCAATTTTTCATCGAAAACATAATTATAAACATGGGTAGCTTCAAATCATGCTTTTCATCATAATATCTCATCATTATCACATTTACTTTACAAACTTCATTTTCCATGATCATATCATCAATGGGCTTCCACATTCGTAAAGCTAGAAACATAATATAATTGTAATCATTAGAAAATTAGTCTATGCTTCACAATTCGATAATAAAATCATAATAAATTCATACCTATGTAAGGAAATTGAAGATTCATGCATTTGTGTAAAACCCCATAACTTGATCATAGAAAACTCTCATATTTAGTTAGAAGTTGGGCATGGGTGTGGAAGGAAACACCCACTCATAACCCTACATACCTGGAAGAGATTGATTCTACCACTTCTCTGATTGTTCAAGAAGGATTTGAGTGAAAACCTTGAAGACTTGCTCTAGATCACCTCCTCAACCTCTCAAGTTTGCATGCATGGAAGGAAATAACTTAGGATAGGTTTTCCCCTCCTAAAACCCACTAAAATGAGCCTTAAACAACGTAGTATAGGCTTTAGGAACTTAGGAATTACGAAAAGGCCCTTACTAAATTCGCGGAAATTGCTGCCAGGTGGTATTAACGGACGACCTGACGACTCGTGGTCCAGGGCAACGACTTGTCACCCTACTCGTCAAGTACACTGCCTTGTCTAATCTCCTGGGCTCATAACAGGTCACTTAACGTCTCGTCAGGGGTCGTGGTCACCAGTCGTTGAGTACACTGCCCTTTTTCCTTCTCTCCCACCCCATGGCTAACCTAACGACTCGTGGGGTCTGACCACGAGTCGTTGCCATGCCCGTGGGGACCCTTCTTCTCCAAACTTCCCCACTCCTTACTGGACTCCCCCACGAGTCACCTGACGACTCATGGGCTGTCCCCACGAGTCATCCCATGACTCGTCCTTAGTCTGCAACATCACTTTTTTCATTTTCCCCGTTTCAAGTCCCGAGTTCAATCTTTGGGCTTCCGGGGTATAACAATATCTCTCCCTTGGGAACATTCATCCTCGAATGTTGAAAACAAGCAGAAAATAGAGACATGAAATTATCATATTCAATTACTAATCATTCAAACCGAAAACTAGTGGAATGGCTACCTCTGATTCATATCACATAGTTGAACTGATCTCATGCTTCACATCCACATCCATACACATAAAGGAAACTTAAACATATGATTTGAACATGAAAACTATGTGGATTCATAGAGCAAAACTGATACCTCAAGTCGGAACTGAGCCGGTAGAGAATAAGTGTAGGTATTTAGCCATGATATCCGCTTCGGCTTCCCACGTAGCTCCCTCCACATGCTGATTTCTCCATAACACCTTTACTAAAGCTACTTCCTTGTTGCTCAGCCTCCGAACTTGACGATACGATATTTCAACTGGAACTTCAGGTTACCCTTTACACCAACTCTATCCACTGAGACTACAAGGGCTGGGTCTCCCAAACACTTCTTCAAAAGCGACACATGAAACACAGGATGCACGGAAGATAACTCTGAGGGTAAGTCTAACTCATACGCTAACTTACCAACTCTTTTCATAACCTGGTAGGGACCAACATAGAAGGGACTGAGTTTTACTTTCCTTCCAAACCGCATGACTCTCTTCATGAGAGATACCTTCAGAAATACCCAATCGTCCACCTCAAACTCCAACTCTCTCCTCCTCACATCAGCATATGACTTTTGACGACTCTAAGCGGTTTTTAGCCTGTCCCTTATCAATTGAACCTTCACTATAGCCTCATGAATCGAATCTAGCCCTATCATAGCTTCCTCACCAACCTCAAACCAATCGATGGACGATCTACACCTCCGTCCATAAAGATCCTCGAACGGTGCCATCTGGATACTGGAGTGATAGCTGTTATTGTAAGCAAACCTGATTAGGGGCATGTGATCATCCCAACTATTGAATTAAAATTATTACTGCCATTGAGTTCAATTCGTTATTCTTTGTTTTTGCTAGTTGTGATAGTTTTTTGCATTGTAGTTGTAATAGTATCTTGATGATCGAACCTATTTTCATTCTATCAATTACTATTTCCTTCTCTTCAACTGATTGAGACAATCTTGTACTATTTGTTCCAATAGTCTCTGATTTTGCTGTTTTGATAAACCTCCAATTAGTTTTGTTATAATTTAAATGGATTAGATGATTTATACTTTCCTTTAGCTAACTAATTATGTAGTCTTCCTCTTTGGTGTATTTATGGTAAATTCCCTTCATGTCTTGTAGTCGGTTGATTGATTTTCTTCCTCTTATAGTATTTAGATGGCCGGTTACTTGATTATTTATGAAAAGTTGTAACCTATTTATACAACTTTAAGGATTGATTTACGGTTTAAAGGAAGTTCTTATCTATTTTGGTAATTCAATGATTTATTTTCTCTCTAATATTGAGTGATTATATTCAACAGGATAGTTATTATATGGCAACCTTAAAATATATTTAATATTTGATTGTTTTAGTTGCCTATTTTGGGACTGATTATTCCAAAATTAATTCCTAAAGTATTTGGTAATGTATCAAATTTGTGAAATTGTGATTTATGGTAGCCAATCTTGATCTTAACAAGAAAGGAAAAGAATTTTCACCGTTCGGCTTTTCTAAGTATTCCTTCTTGTCCTTCTCTTAATTTGAGCATGTGTCTATATATGTTAAATTTATATTGAATTGATTTTTCTTTTCTAATTAAGGAAAACCTATTCGACTAATTATTCTCCTCCCTTAATTGATTTATTATGTAAATAATTATGGTAAGGTTTGATTTGATTATGTTAATTAGGAAGATCTTTTTCCTTGATTTGATTTTTTTTATTAGGACGAATTATTTATTTACGTTAAATATTCTATATGATTTCAACTTTGTTAATTAAGGAAAAAGGATCCCCTAATTACCTTTTATTTCTTCCTTCCCTTAATCCCTTATTCTATAAACAGACACTCTACTCTTTTCTAGAGAGAGATTACTTATCCTTTAGCAAATACAACTTCATATTCTCTTTTCTTAAAAACACTTAAAACTTGATATTCCTTAGCAATATAATATTTGAACAACCCTTCCCTCTAGCAATAGAACTCTCTCTCCTAGCTCTTTACACTTTGTTTGGATTGTGGCTATCCATGGTTTCATAATTTATAGTATTATATTGTATGGTATTGTACTGTATTGTAATATAAATACAATGTTTGAATAGATTGTTTTGTTTGCTTCTGTTTAATAACATTTATTTTGTTTGGATTGATTGTATCGTAACTGGTAAGTTTACTAATTTGCCCTAAATTATTAT
>JACEIK010012947.1:0-29421 GCA_018107945.1 Datura stramonium | reverse complement strand
TGCATAAAACATGCGGAACAATGGGAGGACTCTTCATAACCGACACCATCATGGTAGAGCCTTTCATGATGCCCCAACTATCTCACTTAAGTGGGCAGAGTCGCCCCTGGCTTGCTAGGCAAGGGACGTGCATTACATGATATCACGAAAGAGGGGATCATTATCATTGCAATTTTTCATTATAAACCCACTGTGGCACGTGATTGTGAGACACCGGCATAGTCCTTTGAATGCTAAGCTGCTCGGTGCTAGACACGGCTCCTAAAAACATGCATATTAGGCTCAGGTATAAATCAATAACATCATTCATTACGATTCATGGCTAAATAAACATTTATCATTTATTGATCCCTATTAAAACATGATTAGCCAAGAATCAAAGTGTTACACCCCGAAAATTTTCTTTGATGATTATTTGATGGTTATATGTAATAATAAGGGGATTATGGGTTGTATGTTTTCTGTAGGTAAGGAGGGAAACATGTGCAAAGGGAAAAGCGAAGAGTATGTGAAGTTTGTAAATAAGGATCAATTTTAAATGGACATATCTCCAAATATATAATGATCCAGAGGTCCTATGGCCTATCAAATTAAAGATATTTGAGTCTAGTTTACAGTGAAAAACACCGCTCGTCAATCGGAGTTCGGAGTAAAAATTTATGCTCGTTTAAAGACAGCACCATTGGCTAGAAAAGCGCCCATGCGCGCGGGCGCCGAGACAGGCAGCAGGCGCACGCTGCACGCGGGCACCGCCCAGCTTGCCTATATGAAGTAATTTTGCACTAAAAAGCTCATTTCTACTCCGTTTCACCTCATTTATTTTTCAAAATTCATATAATTAAGATCTCTATCCAGTGGTGAAAACAAATCCCAGGTAAGAAATCGTATGAATAGGTAAAATTTTCTTATAGTCCAAGCTTGGAAAGGGTTTCTTATGTTGTGAGTTTCTAATTGTCGAGTTGCTTCTTTATTGGGCAGTAAGGAGGTGAAGTTCTAATTCCATATTGGTGAGAGTTGAGTACAAAAGGAGGTAGGTTTTTTTACTCTTTAAATTATCATGAATTAACAAGTTATGTTGGAAGTGAAGTTGGAAGTTATGTGTTGCTTGGGTGTGGGTTGTTGCTGCAGTTTGGCAGCATGGTTGCTACATTTTTGGAACAGTATTTGGCTGAAGATGAACTCCATATGGGCATGAGTTATACAGAAGTGAAATGTAAGTGTTCCTACTTGGTTTATCCGCTCAAATTCCCAAGCTAAAGTAAGGAAATGAAATAAAGTCAATATGTGTTTTATGTGATATTTGACTGAGGTTTACCGCCCATTTTGCGGTTGTTACAACTATATAGATACTGAAATTTATCCAAAATATGGAAGAGATACAACACCTTTGGGGAGGTTAAAAACCAAAAGCACGTAAGCGTAACTCTCTTGAATTGCCTTAAGTTTAAGATGCCTAAGGTACGTAGGCTTGCTAAAATTATGTTATGATGTGGTTGTTTGGTTGTACATGCGAAATGATTTTGACTAGGAACATGGCATAAACCAGTGTTTCATCCATGTAGTGTAGTAAGGAAGTTGAAGGTGTCAGAGTTTCACAGCAGCGAAGGGCCCCATTTAAAGACCTTGGCGAAGTGAGGTATGTAATAGCGTCCCTATTCTTATTTTCCAAGCACGAAATCTTGTTGTTGATTGGGCCACTGTTCCAATGTTTTGTGTTTCTATTGAGAATACATGATTCCCAAACTATTAGAAATACTTCATAGAAGGCTTGAAGAGTTAAATATGCTTGAAGTGAATAAATGTAAAGTGAAAGGCGTATTATTCCACGATTCTTATTATTTATAGTTGTAAAGTCCCTCGGCATGGGCACCGGTGGTGGTCCTTTATATTATTTCATGCATGTGATATCAAATGTGTTCAAAATTCTAGTTGCTATGTGAAATTGGTTAAAAGGGCAAGACGATGACGCGCGAATGAACTTAATGCTAGGAAACAATTTTAAGCTAAATAAGGGTAAATAGAACAACAAAATGATAGTGCCTTACAATAGTTATCCACCCTATTATGAAAATGTTCTAAGGTATATAAGTCCAAGGAAGTTCTTTTCTCTCCCTTTATCTAGCTGACTAATTAACGAGTTTTCGAACCAACCGATACGTTGAACTTGAAAGATAGAACTTGAATGAGTAAATTATTGATATTTCCTATGGAAACCATCTTTATGGGCAGGTTATACCCCCAATATTTTAATGTTAGCGAGGTTATACGAAAATAAGTATATATTACGCTTATGCCTACGTTCAAGTTACACCTTCAGGGTAACAAGAATTGTCTTTAGAAGTGCAAGGTAAATTCTTGTGACTCTTGGCTATCCGAACCTCCTGAGAGTTGAAAAGGCATTAAGTTAAATAAGTGATATATTACATTATGTGGTAATGATATAATGAGTATTAGGTGACGGCCTTGTATAAATTAGCTACAGTTGAACGTTTGTAAAAAAGTAACTTAAGTTAAAGAGCTCTACGCTGCCTAAACGTTTTGTTTAGTTATCGATTCTAAGTGTTGAAAATTGTCTTCCATGACCGAAAAGGGTGATCCTAGGAGCTTCTAATCCATTTATAATGATGTAATCTTTCATAATCTCCTCGGTTAATTACAAAGTTGTGAAAGTCAATCAAGCGTCGTCGAACTTTGGTTATAATTCTTTATTTGCCTATTAGGCCAGCACTTGGAGAAGTTTCTTATGAATTCTCAAGTTGAAAAAAATCCAAATCAAGATTCTTAAGTAATTTCTTCGGTCCATAAATTATGTTGAAGAGATTGTTATGCTAATCTAAGAAGTTTTCAACAGAGATCATATTTAGAGAATCATGCTAATGTCGATCAAGTATTTGAGATTTAGTACCAACCTAAGAACTTAAGTCTTTATATGTATTTCAGTAAGTCTAATGTATATGATTTTCATATTATAATATACGGTTGAATTTTTTCGATTATATTCAAGTGACCAACATATGTTTAGCTCTTGTTGAGTTATCATTTGAATTCCCAAAATTCGGAAGAGTGATTCTCCATGTACCAATGTTCCTAATATTTAAGTAAGTATAAGCACAAACTATGAAAATGATCAGTTAATCTTAGAACTACAGTCGAGGAAGTCACTTGGAGGTCACTCGGTAACCCCTAAAATACGAGTTTATACGTTATAAAGAAGTCTCATGCGTTGTATGTCTGTGGTGACTCTCAGTCTCACCGTATATGTTAAGCGTTATGACAATAACTCCAAGCTTCAAGTTATAAATCCCATGTTTTCCTGCAAATAAGGCAAATGAATTGAGAACTACATGTGCTCATCGACGTGATAAGTTTGGCAATGAAGTTCCAATGTATAGTTGTCGATACATGTAAAGGAACCACCACTGTGGGCGTATATATATGTAGTTCCTAGATGTCAAAGGATTGTATAGAAATAGGAATCTATGTGCTTCTACTCAAGCGATACGTTAAATTGGTAAGACTATCTATAGGACATTGCTTGTATGTCTTCTAAAATTCTTATGTTGGCTAAACACTCAAAGTGTGATCGAGTCCTTTGAGTTGACTTGTTTGTATATAATTTGACAGCTTTATGTGATATATGTGCACACTTTCTAATTTTACATGGTATATGGGCTCACTTGTATTTATATGTTACGAAAGAGACCGATTGTGACCACCGTTAAGTATTTGTCATTTCAATGCTACATGTGTTAAATTGAGTCAGTATAAGCTTTATCGGCTTCATTAATGATTATGACTGAGAATGTTTTTATTTTTACCCCGGTATGGCACACCGGCTGGACATATTTTTATTTTACCCTGGTATTGCACATTTGAAGATGTTTTTATTTTACCCAGGTATTGCACCGACTTGAGATGTTTTTATTTTACCCGGATATTTTACCATTTTGGAGATGTTTTTATTTTTACCCCCAGTATTGCACACCGGCTAGAGATATTTTTTATTTACCCCGATATGGCACATCGAGTACGGAGATATTTTATTTTACCACAGGTGTGGTACCATTTGGAGATATTTTTATTTGCAGGTGTGGTACACCTTTGGACAAATTTTATATATGGATCTACGGTTGGTTGGTCTTTGGCATTACAGTTATAGTTTCTTTTGTGCTTTCTTAATTGCATTTTCATCTCATTATGAGTTATTATCATGTTTCGGTTTCACAAGTTCGAGTTATTACCATTCCTTATTCTGATTGGGTTATATTGAGTTTAGTTATGTTATAGTAAGTTGATATCAATTACAGGTTGCAGAGTTCCAGGTTATATTTATCCTTTATAAGTTTATGTGCTAAGTTAGTTATTACAGGATTGTTATCTCATAGTTACGGTGTCGGCCCTCTATACTAGTAAATTTCATTCGTACTAACGTCCCCTTGCTTGGGGACTGCGTTCGTACCGCGGGTGCGAGGTAGAGAGTCGGGATGGCCATTTGAGTAGCAGTTCCGTGAGATCAGCAGATGGTTGGTATGCTCCTTTCTTCATGTAGCTAGGGCTTAGTTATTTGTGCTTGAGTTTTGAGATGGAGTTATGGGTAGGTGAATTTTTGTTCGACCATCCAGTTTACTCTTTAGAGGCTTTGTGGACTTAGTGTGTACGGTGTTATTCGGTTTGTGGCCTCGTCGGCTTATTGTTGCTTGGTTTTAGCACTAATTGCCTTGGTTGCATTTCGATTGTTTAACCCGGCGTGGTGGAATGTATGGGGTCAGTTTATTCTTGATTGATTATGGCGGTGGCTGCAAAGGATGGCCTAAGTGTTATAGTTACGAATGTCATAAGGCGGCTTCTCGATCAATCATGAATCGAGTGCCGGTTGTGCCCTACCCTAGTTTTTGGGCGTGACACAAAGGCCCTTTTGTCAGCCAACATCATAGTACAGTAAATCATAAGATCCATTTCATAAATCGTAAATCATTCTTCAACATGTGGGCATTGCACAATACTTTAACATTCTTTACAATACTCCAATTCATTCAAAACATGCTTATAAACATGGGTAACTTGAAAATACTTTTCTTCATCGTAATTCATAAAACTTGAGCATTCATCATAAACTTTGACTTTCATAGACTTTTCATTAATGGGCAATTTGATTTATAAAACTTGAAACACGATTTTCTTTACAAAAAAAAAACATAAAAACGTGCCCATGCTTCGTACTTCAACAATAGTAACTCAATTAGATCAAGCCCATGTTGCGTGCCCATAACTGTACTTCAACAATAGTAACTCAACTAGAGCAAGCCCATGTAGAGAAATTGGATTTTCATGCATTAGGTAAAGCCACTTAGATTTTAGATTGGAATTTCGTGAAATTGAAAGAGATTGGGATGGGTGTGAAAGGATTCACTATTCATAGCCCTACATGCCTAGGAAATCGAATTTCAACATTCTTTGAAAGCCTAAGGGAGAATGATGAAGAAGACCTTGAGAACTAGCTTGATCACTCTTAATTCTTCTAACTTTGCATGCATGAGAATGAATAGGTTAGGGGGACTTAACCCATCATAACTTTATACCAAATGAGAACTTGAAAAATGGTTGGGAGATACAAACATAGGAACAAACAAAAAATTGCCTTAGCCAGAGTACTTGAAAGGTATGCACGCGAGATGGTCACACGAGGCGTACCAGCCAAGTAGATGGAATATACTTACGACTTGTGGTATGATATTTGTCATAAAATTTTTCCAAAACCTAATCTCAATTCAACCTATGACTCAACGGACGAGTCACGTTACCTCCGACGGGTCATTAGATCGATTATTGTTTTCCTCACTGGAAGGAGCACGATCTACCCCTCACAGGCCTACCATGACTTGTTGTTTCCTCCAATGAGTACGTGGTCTCCTTCGGAACAGGTCCCACTTTAGGAAACTTATATCCCTTACACGACTCAAGACAACAGATCGTTCTACCTCACCACCAAGTCATTGGATGACCCATCATGTCCCAAATGCCAACATTCGGTACAACCCCGACTCAGAAATGATGACTGGTTGTCTTGCACAATGGGTCATTTGCTTCCACCAGATTAATTCCACTATCACGAGGCCTTCACTTCCACGACTGGATCCAACGGATCATTGGTTGGAACAATGATCCGTAGGGTTGTCCATTCTGCAACAATTTGTCCAGTTTTTAGCCAACTTCCATTTATGATCCGGTCTAATTGTAGGCACTCGGGGTATTTTAATATCTCTCCCCCTTAGGAACATTCATCCCCAGATATTGAAACATACGGAAAATAGAGACATGCAATCATTATACCAAAATACTGATCATTTAAATCTGAAAACTAATGGAATGACTATCTCCGACTCAAACCACATAGACGTCACGTTCATGATTCACATACAAATCCATATACATAAAAGAAACTTGAACACATGGGCTAGACATGAAACTAAATAGAGTCATAGGGTAAAACTGATAAATTGAGCCGGTAGAGAACAAAATGTGGGTATCTATCATCATATCCACTTCGGCTTCCCACGTGGCTCCTTCCAACATGTTGATTCCTCCATAACACCTTTAGCGAAGCTACTTCCTTATTCCATAGCCTCCAAGCACGACTATCAATATTTCACGGGCCTCATAACTAAGGCTATCTTTTATACCAGCATTGTCCACCGGGACAACTAGAGTGAGATCACCCAAACAACAACAAGACGATACATGGGAAACAGGATGCATGGAAGATTAACTGCGAAATTCCAATTCATACGCCAACTTGCTAAATCTTCTCACAATCCGGTTGGGTCCAACATAGAAGGGACTAAGTTTTCCTTCCCTGACCGCATCACTCCACCATGGGGTGCAGCTAAGAGGCTGCCTCGTCATCCATCACCAGACACAAATTCTCTCCTCCTTACATCGGCGCTTAGGACTTTGGCGACTACGGTAGTTTTCAGCCCTATCGCCTCATTAGACAGCTATCTCCTTGGCTTCACAGACAGATAGCCTATCGTAACTTCCTCTACCAACCCTCAAACCCTTAGATGGAATCACACATCCATATGAAGGAACCTCAAAACGGTGCCATTTGAATATTGGGTATTATTTGTTGGTAAAAGAAAACTCAATTAGAGACCGATAATCTGTCCAACTACCTTTGGAAGTCATTACTCATGCGCCACCAACGCATTTCCTCGAGGTTTGGATTGTCCGCTTCACTTGACCACCACATTCTGGGTGATCACAGTGAAGTTCTTTGAGTCCCAAGCCCTTTTTGGAATGACCTCCAAAGGCGAAGTAATTGAGTACCTATGATATGATGGACGTGGGCACTCCATGCAATCAAACTAACTCCGAATATATGGTTTGAAAGCAATCCTCCATGACCCATGGTTTTTGACCGGTAGAAAAGTAGCGACCTTGGTGATCATGTACCACCACCCAAATGGTGTCATATTATTGGGTACAACAGAGGTAATCACCGTTATAAATCGTGTTAGTCTCTTCACGGTTCAAGTAGAATTCTAATATCTGAAATTGCCTCCCGTCCTTTGATGCTCAACCTTTGTGTCGTTCGGGCGCAGCTCTGCAATTCTGCAATATCCTTCTTCATGCCATTCCACCAATAAGTTTCCCATAAGTCACTTAGTACGCTTGGTGGCACTTAGATGGATAGAATACCTTGATCTGAGCCTCATGCACTCACGAAACCAATCATCAACATCTGGAACAGATAGGCGACCCTGTTACTAAAGCACACCATCCACAGTGGGAAAGAGACCTCCATATGGGCTTGACAGTTCTTGGCTTTGCCAAAATTGGATCCTCATCTTGTGCAAGCTTTAACATGTAGGACAGTTCTGACTCGTTCACAAGGACAACAACACTGCCATCAGTCTAGGTCAAAACAACCTAACTCCCCGGCCTTGGCGAGTCGATACCTCTACCGACACCTTTTTCCCTTCATCCATATAGGACCCCCTCTCCACATAGAGAGTCTACTAAGTGCTTCCTCTACCACATTAGCCTTACGGATGGTAAAGAACACTCATATTGTAGTCCTTGGAAGTGGCTCAACCACCTTTTTTGTCGTAGATTAAGATCCTTCTACGTAAACACATATTATGGCTCTTGTGGTACGTAAACACATCCCACATGGACCCCATTACAATGTGTCTCACCTCTCAATCTGCAGGGCACCACTGCGGCCAATTCCAAATCATGGGTTGGGTAATTCTTCTCATACTCAACTGTCTAGAGGCATATCCGCTATGACCTTCCCGTGCTGAAACAATACGCACCCATGTATGATCCTCAAGCATCACAATACCACGAAACCATCGGTACCCTCGAGTAGGGTAAACATCGGTGTTGTAGTAAGTCGAGTCTTTAACTCTTGGAAGCTCTTCTCACAAGCCTCCGACCATTGGAGACTTCATCTTCTTCTAGCTCAATTTGGTCAAGGTGCCGGAATAGATGAAAAGCCACTGGCTCAAACCTTCGATAGTAGCCAGCTAAACCCAGAACTCTAAATATACGAAGGATTACGGTCTAGGACAGGTCACTTCACCCACCTCTATTTTCTGAGAATCTACTTTGATGCCCTCGCCTGATACCACGTGGCCCAAAAAATGCTACAAGTTCACCAATGCTCGCACTTGCTAAACTTGGCATACAATTGGCAGTCCTTGAGAGTCACAAGCCACCTCTCAAATGGACGGCATGCTCCTCCTCACGAGTATATATGGATGTCATCAATGAACATGATCACGAACATGTCCACATATGGCTTGAAGACCCTTTTCATCAGGTCCATAAAAGTTGTAGGAGGCATTGTTGGTCCAAAAGATGTAACTACAAACTCATAATGACCATACCGCATCAGAAATTTGTCTTCGGGATATCACACTCCGAACCACGGGTGATGATACCCAAATCGGAGATCTATCTTTGAAAAACTTGGCACCCTAAAGCTGGTAAAAATCATCGATCTGGGTAAGGGATACCTGTTGTTGATAGTTACTTTGTTCAATTGCCAGTAGTCAATGCACATCAGAGGAACAGCCTTCTTTGAAAAATGAAGATTGGTGCACCCCATGGGAGCTTACTCGGTCTAATGAAACCCTTATCTAATAGGTCCTTCAACTCCTTTAGCTCAGTTGGAGCCATCCTAAGGAGGGATAGATATAGGTAGCGTGGAGGTAGAAGGTCAATGCAAAATGATTTCCCTCTCGGGGAACACTTGGTAAATCATCAAGGAATACTTAAGGATACTCACGCCTACCGAAACTGACTAGATAATCGGGGTCTCGGACTCATCATCCTTAACCCTAACTAGATGATACATGCCTTGGAGAACATCTTTGGCCTTAAGATGATAAAAATGACTTACAGGACATGGCTAGGACTACCCTTCCACTTGGTGACTCACCGAACGGAACTCCACCGCATAGGTTCTACAATTAACAGAAGCATAACATGCATACAGCAATCCATGCCAAGAATAATATCAAGTTATTCATGGCTAACTCTAAGATGCCGCAAGGTGACTTTATGCAATATAGTGATCGAGGAATCCACTATACACCCGCCTAGCTGCTTGAATCACCAATAGGGTAGAAATTGAAGCATTTTGGTACAAGGCTACTAGCAATATAAGGTGTCACAAAAGATAGGGTAGACCTTGGATCTAACAAAGCATAAGCATCAAGGTGAAACACTGTAACATACCGGTAACCACATCAGGTGAAGTCTCACAGTCACGACTAGAGGCGGGCATAGAATTGTTTTTGGTGTTATTCCGTGCTACTAGAAGATGCTCCATGCAAGCTAAATGTGTTGGAGCTGTTGCTGTCCTGGTAGTTTAGACACGGTCTCTATCATCATCCTGTCTAGCAAATGTACACGTTCGCGCATGTTGACGGACCTACCACATCCCATAGCAAATGGCGGCGGCAAAAACTGCACATGCTCTTGCACTTTCCACACTCTAGAGAGGTACGCTCTACCTGCGTACCCCTATGAATTCCCTCGATCCTAAAGCCCTACTCCTTTTATCACCCTTGGGTCAGGATGGAACACGGTGATGATGGTGCTGAAGCTGGTGAACTGTGAAGCGAGGCGGTGACTGCGCCGGATCTCTAATGAGTAAACCCATGGCGATCTGTTCGAGCCCTCTTTGCCTCCCTCTCCCTCGCATGATCTTCCTCCATCTACAGGGCATACTATCTATACAAGGAAAGTCCATATCTTGATGAACTTCATGGTAGTCACCGCAATCCTTGTCCAAATAGCTCACCACACCATGAAAAAAATCGTCTCACCAGCGCCCTGCGATCAACCACTAACTGCGGCATATTTTGACAAGCGAGTGAACTAAAGTGAATATTCTAGCACCGTCATCCCTTCCTTTTTGCAAATTCAAAAAATTCTGCTTCCTTCAACTCCCTCATCTCCAGGAAGAACGATCTAGAAACGCCATATGGAACTCCTCCCAAGTAGTCGGACACGCTCAGGCGGCCTTAGTGTCTCCATTGCATGAACTAGATATGTGCGACCCTTTTGGCTGATACAAGGCCAATAACCATTCCAGCCCTGTTACCCCCATAACCTAGGTGATCTTCATAATCTCATCAATAAACTCATGCGGGTCCTCATCCACTTTTGACCCGAGGAACTGCGGGGTTCATTTCAAAGTCTCTGACCCAAGCAGCTGCTGCATTATGCATTTGGAACATGTGCAACCGCCTACTTACTGATTGACCTATAGGCGGTCCAAGGCTGCGTGAGCATCGAATCGCGACGAGAACTCAACATGGGCGGGCGCTCCAGTGCCTAGGGCTCCTGAACCGGTGGGAAGCTTCTTCGTGCCCATGTCTATTGCCATCCTCGTGGACTTCATCATCTCCATTCCTTCTTCCGTTCATTATTAGGAGCCATGATTAATTGTGAAAAGCATGAATTAGAGGAATAGGAAGACTTTTCATCGCACGACATAGATCATGAAAGGAGGGAACATTTCCTAAACCTCTTGTAGCCTCTTCTTCATAAGTATTGGGCGCTTCACACCCATGAAAAAACACTACTTAATGCGACTTTTAGAAACCCTAGAACACTTCAAACCTATGCTCCGATACCAAGTTTTCATGACACAGAACGGAGGCCGGATCATAACATGGGACAAGGAGCTAGAGACTCAAGTCACCCATGAATGAACATACATATAACTTTATACCATCAATGGAATACTTAACATATCAACATTTGAAACATGAACTTAACATAACATAGCATGATTAAAGATTACAATAAATAATAGTGAAGTGCTACATATGATGCGAAAGGCTCAACGTAACAAATGGGTTGATGGGACAACTTCCACAACTAACACGACATTGAAACTAAGAATAAAACATCAATGTTGGAATCAAATAGTCCTCAATGAATGAGGACTCACCAGCAAGTTGCATGTGAAACTCCACTTAACAAGCTAATGACGATCTTTGGATTTAAGGATCGGAGCTGTATCGGAGCTTGATATAGATAGGTATGCGGTCGAGTGCATGGAATGTACAGTATGCAAGATATAAAGCGGACATTTAAAAAATACATAAAAGCTCATAAATGATCATAAGATAAGGACATCATGCTCGTGTCATAAACATCATAAGATAACATAAGGCTCAAGGCTTTCAAATCATTCGTAAAACATTTATTATCATAATCATAAGAGAAACTTTATCAAATCATCACTTGAGCCAATAACATAACCATAAAAATGCATAAAACATGCGGAACAATAGGAGGACTTATCTGCTTGACACCATCATGGTAAAGCCTTCCGTGATGCCCAACTATCTCCTCAAGTGAGCGAGTCACTGGCCTTGCCGGGCGAGGGACAGTGTATTATGTGATATCACGAAAGAGGGGATCATTATCATTGTAATGTATCATTATAAACCCACGGTTGCACATGATTTATGAGACATTAGTCCTTTGAACGTCGGGATGCTCGGTACTAAACATGTTTTCCCAAAAACATGCATATTAGGCTCATGTATAAATTAATAACATCATTCATTAAGATTCATGGATAAATAAGCATTTATCATTAATTTATCCCCATTAAAACATGATTAGCAAAGAATCAAAGCCCATTTTGTCGGCCAACATCTAGTCGATAAATCAGAAGATCCATTTCATGTTTATCATTCTTCAACATTTGGGTATTGCCATATTCTTTAACAGGCTTTACAATACTCAATTCATCCAAAAACATGCTTATAAACATGGGTAACTTGAAAATATATTTTTCATCATCAATAATTCATAATACTTGAGCATTCATCATAAACATTGACTTTCATGAACATTTCATAAATGGAAATTGATTTATAAACTTTAAACACGATTTTTAATGAAAAACAACATAAAAACTTGCCCATAACTCGTAATTCAACAATGTAGCTCAATTAGATCAAGCCCATGTAGAGAAATTGGATTTTCATGCATTGGGTAAAAACCCCATAGATTTTAGATTGAAATTTCATGAAATTGAAAGATATTTGGCATGGGTGTGAAAGGATTCAACCATTTATAACCCTACATACCTGGGTAAGATCAATTTCAACACTCTTTGAAATCCCAAGGGAGGTGATGAAGAAAAGCTTGAGAACTAGCTTGATCACTCTTAATTCTTCCAAACTTTTCATGAATGAGAATGAATAGGTTAGGGTGACTTAACCTTTCTTAAAATACCCAAAAAATATCATAAAATGATGTAGTTTAGGACCCTAGAGCATAGGAATGATGAAAATACCTTTAATAAAAAACCTAGAAAAATCTGCGAGTCGATCCACGCGGACGTACCAATGAGTCGTTGGAGGATACCACGACTCATTGTATGATCCTTCATAAGCGCTGCCCAAAACTTGATCTCAGATTCAACCCACGACTCAATACGACGAGTCTTTGTTACCTCTGACGGGTCGTTAGATCGACCGTTGTTTGCCTCCTATAGAGAACCTGATCTTCCCCTCACCTTAAGCCTCCACCACATGACTCGTTGTTTCCTCCATAAGAGTCATGGTCTCCTTCAATTAGGTCCCATTGAAATTTATATTCCCCTACCATGACTGCGAAACAACTACCTCACCCTGGTCGTTGGATGACGTGTGTCCCCAAATGCCAACGTCTGAAATTACCACCCACAGATCCTAACGATGACTCATTGTCTTACAAAACCGGTCGTTGCTTAACCCATTAATTCCCTTTGTCACCGGGGCCTTCACTTCCACGACTGGATCCAACGGATCATTGGTTGGACCAACAATGTTGTAGAATTCGTCAGTTGCAATAATTTTTCACGGTTTTCAGCCAACTGCATCTTTTATCCAGATTTAATCTTAGGCACTTTAGGGATATTACAGAGATTAGTACTTTATGCAGGGTAATGTATAAGGAAATCCATAAAATCATACATAACTCAACGAATATAAAATCTAGCTTAGTCCTTGTGCTAACTTGGTCATCGGATCTATACTCACACGGATAGAATCATGTTATTGGGCGTGTGCAGGAGATCCTATAATGAAATCTACTTTGATCTCCTCCCACTTCAAAGTAGGAATATTGATACCTATAGCATACCTCCCGACCCATATGCTCAACCTTTCCAATACACTCCTCGCCCAAGCTCCTATTTATACTAAAGTCAGAGTCAACGGTATACTTCAACCACACGTTAAGAGAAGCCTAACTCGGCCACACCCCTCTGCAACCTAGAATTATCCACTAAGAACATTAATTCACCCTTAAAAATAAGTCACACAGTTTGAGCTCTGTCAAGAAGACCTAGTCACACCACACTATGGTCTACCTGTACATCACCACCTCATTCAAGCCTATTACTTATGATTTTCCCATGGCTCCTTGTAGCTAATGTTATTCAAGAATTCCCCTATTTCCCGAGGCTTGGCTAATAACTACACTTCATAAACTTCTACATACACGGAACTTATGGCTTGAATAGAAATTTATCACGGTATACACATTGGAACCATCATTTTCATCATGGGGGAACATACATGGGCTTAAGTAAGAGCGTGAGAACAGATACATTTATACCCACAGGCAAAGATCGGACCAGGTTTGAAATGGAGAAAAGATTAAAAATTGCACCAAGCATAGGACGGTCGTGAGATGACTTGTGGGAGCGGAGACCACAATTCGTGATGTGACTATAGTGAGGACAGGGGAAAGGTTTGAAAATTTGATAATGGGATCCCCATGGATGTGACCACGAGTCGTGGTAGGCCCCACGACTTGTTAGGTCGAGTCGTGGGGGAGTGGTTTGTGGTAAAGAGGAGAAAGAGACTAGCAGTGTACTTAATGGGAGGACCCCACATGTCATAGTGGGTCCCACGATTCGTCGGATGAGTCATCGCCAAGAAAGGAAAAACTTATTTGAAGACGAGGCGGTGCACATCACGGATGAGTGACCACGAGTGCTTTAAGTCATCCGTGATGATCCCGAGAGACGACAGAAGTGTACTTGATGGATTAAGCCACGAGTCGTGACCCTTGATGATGAGTCGTTAGGTCAGTCGTTGGGACCATCTAGCGAGTTATTTTTCTAAGAATTGAGCAAGGGCTTTTCCATAATTTCTAAGTTTCTAAGGCCTAAACTACGTCGTTTTGAGTTATGAATGATGACTTTTAAAGGGGTTAAGTTCATTTACATTCATGCATGCAAAAGGTAGAAGGCTAGGGTGATCAAGCTTAGCATCCATCAATTTCTCTTCAATTCTAATGGGCATTTAAGGAAGTGTAAGAATCGGCTACCAACGGTATGTAAGGTTATGAATGGGTGTTTTAGTTCACACCCATTCCTAATCTCTCTAATTTATGAAGTTTTGTTAAAAAATCTTATGGGGTTTTTATCTTAAATCTTGTGGAATTCTAATGATCTATCCATAGGTTACTATTTCTCATGTTTTACACCATATTTTATGAATCGGGGATCGGATTTTGCAACTAATTTGATTAATTTATTGATTTCAATTTCTATTAAATTATGTCTAACTCATTGCCAAGTTCTAATGATGAGCGAGTTATGATCTTTACCTCAATTATTGATATTCTTAAACCCATCATGATTTATGAGTCATAATATGGACTTATTCAAATGCTCATTATGAATTTATGATTTACCAAAGCCTATACATGATTCACAGAAATGCATGAACCTCATGATTTTACTAATTATGTTTTTGGCCGACTCACGGGCTTTTCCCTCATGGCTAGTCACATATTTACAAGAATTTTTATGATTTTCATGATTTAACTAGACAATGAATCTCATGCATATTATACTATGAGTACTATATATGTTTTGGGAGTAGTATTTAACACCGAGTAGGTTCGAGGCCCAAGTGTTGCCCCAAATCTCAGAACTACGTGCCACCACTTAGGACATGATGGAATCTCCCTTGCTTCCCTTTTCCCAAAGGGTCCCTTTCATGTGTGATATCATGCCCTTCACGGTTCTACCCTTGGCAAGGTATGAAGACCCTCCCAACTAAAGATTTACAGGTTGGGCTCCATGTGTGCTCATATAGGGAATGTCGAGTTATAAAAATCTCTTATTGTTTCACATGGTTTATGCATTATAATGTTTATGTTAATTGGCTCGGTGATAATTTATAAATTTTCTCTTACGACTATGCTATTGAATGGATTTATGAATGATTTTAAAACCTTTACATATATTATCATATTATATTTATGGTATGAGCATGTTTCCCTACTCTTATGATATCTTATGAGCTTTATGTATTTTGAAATGTCCGTTTACTTACGTGCCTTGCTACATTATTCCAGTACTAACCGCATACTCTATTGTATTGTTTTATGATACAGGCCCCAATCTTAAGATCTAGCACCGTCAGTAGTCCATCTCAGGTTTAGCATCCAGCTTCTTAGTAGAGTCCTCATTCTCGAGGACCATATGTTTCAAATGCGATGTTCCTTTTAGTTTTTAGTTTGCCCGGGTTAGTTGGGGATGTTGTCCTATCAACTCATAATACGATAGAGAGCTTTCAGACTATTTGTAGTACTCAACTGTTATGTATTTAGTACATTCCAATTATCTATGCTAGAGTTATGTTTATGCTTCTTCTATATATCATTATGTTAAGTATTCCTCCTTATGTGATACGAGTTAAATGAATGTTCAAGCCATGGAGTGAGCTTACTTGGAGTCTCTCGGGGCTCCCTTGTCCCGTGTTACGATCTGGGTCTATGCTCAGGTCATGATAGAATCGTTCAAGAAATCTATGTTGGGAATATACCCTGGCACGAACATGAGCCATTAAGGAAAATCGTGAGGACAACTTCATAGAAGCGACATCTTTAAGAGACATGAGTTTACATACATAATGAGTTTCTTGACATAAATCTGGGTTTTACGGAGTCATGGAGTAAGACTAACATCATTGAATGAAGTAGTTACCTAGCATCCTAGGAATCGGAAGATAAGCATGAGTAGAGCATAACATCAGGCCAAAATGTAAGGAATCTTAATAGGAATGGGTCGCATCCACAGATACTATTTCTGGAACTTCCTTACTAGAAAAACTCAAAAGTGGACTTGGCCCTTCACTTACCATCTCCGCCTTATTTTAAATCCATCATTCCAAGGCTCTTGGATTTAATCTTAAAGCAAGTTTAACATCACTAGCTCTTGACTTCCCATTTATATAAAGCTATCATTGAAGGCTTCATACTTATAATCATTTTACACCATCTACTAGACAACTCTAATACTAGGATGTTAAAAGGAGTTTACTCTTTGAATCTAGACCTAATAGCATGTGAGAATCAGCACGAAGGCTCCATCCCTTACACCTTGATTATTTTAGGCGAGTCTCCCGATCACGGCGTGATGATCGGGCATCAAAGCGATGCTAACACTGCCACTACACTGGCTGATGTGCCCTGTCTAGGTGGGTAGGTTATCAGACTACTGAAGAGGTGATTGTAGCTCTACCTTCGTATTTGGCTGTTGGGCATCTCTGAGCTTATTGCAGTTTCTGTTTGAAGCAGCTTGTCCCAGACTAGCCATGCACTCTCTGAAGTGATTCTTTCTGCAGCTCTTACAAACTTGATAAGTGCACTCCTGACATACTTCTCTAGCCCCTATAGCATGACTCTCTATCTCTCGGATTACCTCTAGGGCTAGATGGAATACTGTTAATAAAATGGATTCCAAGACCACTTGCCTCTGTTGGAAAAGCCTCCACTGTACATCACGGATCTCTTGTTCCCTTTTCCTCTTTTTAAAACTCCATTTGCCTTTGAATGGTGGGACATAGACAGGCCCTTCTTAGTGAAGTCTTGAACCCTAGTAGCTGCCATCCCTCAGGTAGTGTTAGTAGGTGTGATTTCTGATGGTTGTGAGTGACCGCAACATGCATCATTGTGTCTAAGCGGCCCGAGCTCACATCAGCCATTTCCCACTAAGGGATCCAACTAGAGTTAGTGAGTGAAGCTGATTCCCATCATCAAATACCTTTTAATGCTTTAGGAAACATTATCTTCAAATATGTATACCATAAGTTAGAAGAGTGAGATATAGGGCGGTGCTAGGCTGAGACCCTATCAAATGGCCCAGAAGTGTTGAACATTTGATCAAGTTTGTTACGAGATAGGAGGGGCTCACAAAGCATTTTCTATGATGCCAAATGAAGAATTTTAAAGCCAAGTGTTGAAAGGAAGAAAGGTCATTTGAAGACTCATCTATAAATATAAGCCTTAGGTCATTCGTTAAGTTTTTTTTTGGACTTATTTGAAGTAGTATTTACTTATTTTTATTCCATAGTTCATTCATGAAAACTTGTAAGTCGTTTGGTACGAAGACAAGGTTCCACAACTAGGTTTTCTCTTCTTTACTTAATATTATGTATGATGATGATGAAGTATTATTTTTCCGCTTGTCTATGAGTGGCTAAATTCATATTCTAGGTTTTGGCCATGGTCAGTAGTTGTTTGTTTGACGGACTAAATAAACTTAGTTTTGATTCTTCTTTTATGGTTGTTTTGTATTTATTTGTGTTAATTTATAGTTTTAGGCTTGATCACCTTGAAGTAACCCATTGGCTTTCAATTGAACTTGGGAAGGGGAATCGAAAGGGTTAAGCCATCTGAACGACAATTCAGAACCCTTAGACATTTCAATTCCTAAAAAGTGGCTATCACACCCATGAAAAAAAGACTCTACTTTACATGGCTTTCAAACACCCTAAGAAACATCTAAACCTTTGCTTTGATACCAAGTTTATCATGACACATTTAAACCAACCCGAGACACGGGGCTCATTGCTAAATGGCTCCAAGGCCCAGCTTGCATGGCATATACACTTAGCAATTCAAGAGCATGAACTAAAGTGGAATTTAAGAAATGAACGTGAATAGCATAAATATACATAACATAGAGCATAAGTAAGACTGACAATATCACAACACTGAGTCATATACTACATGTCCGTCTAAAAATCCTCAAGTCGTGAAACAAGCGAGGCGTGGGACAACACCTCCAACTAGTACGCGATCTCCAAACTAAAACGAAGAAATAACAAAATAAACTAATAGACGTCCTTGGATGATAGATATACTCACCAAGACTGAGAAGCTGAACTGTCTGAGTAGGGGCAAGCTAATGGCGAGACCCCGGGCGATCTCCCAAGCCTATATCATGAGATGAAGTATAGCATAGAGTATAATTAGAATTACTTTGAATGTAATGAGTATGTAGGGAAAGTAAAACATGCTAATAAAATGATAGTATGAAATTGTGAGTATAAAACAAGAAAGATCTCAGGAGGAAGGACAGTGATCTTGGGCGGAGGATTTATATGCCCAAGTGATACTTTCCCAGTGCGTCGTTTGTCTTGTTTATCTAACGATGTTGTACATTCTCAATAGCAAATTGTAGTAAAATGTGATTTATACTAATAACATGATTGTGTTGTTTTGCGGGAAAAATATAATTTTATGAAGCTAGATACATGTTGGGAGGAATCGAAAATGGACTTGGGCGAGCAGAAATGGCCAAGAAAGCATGGATTAAAGGGGCTCGCGATGGGCCAGTGTCCATGACCCCGCCATCGCGAGGCATTCTGCCCGAATGATAAAATTGGCAAAAATTCTAGAGAGGTCGCGTTGCCTCCATTGGCGTTGGACCTAATTGCAGACTTGAATTCAGTGAAAGAGGCGCGTTATTCACCGTGTCCGTTAGTTGGCTAAATTGCATGGCGTGCCACGTTGGGATTAATCACGGAGGACAGAATTCCAGTAAGGGTGCGTTGCGTGCCGTGTCACGAGGCAGTGCTCCGCGATGCACTCCGTGACACGTTGCTTGTTATTACGGGAAAAATTTCCACCGGTATAAATAGAACACTTAGGTTCATTTTTAATTATTATTTGGGTGGAGCAAGAGCGTGGGTTACAGTAGGTTGAGGGCCGAAAATCTTAGAAGGTTTCTCTATCTCTTTCTCCTTTCTTTCAATTGTTTGTATGATTTACCTCATTTGATGATGTTTAAATCCACAAATGAGTAGCTAATTTCACTTCTTCTTTGGTTAAAAACATTTTGTATTGAAATGTAATTTCACGATCATTTGGTTTTCATCTTTTCTTCATAGTTGTTCTATTTAATTCTGTTCTTACTGCATTAATGTTTGGCCGGGCCCAATGTATATCTAAAAGTCTGGGTTCACTCGAGAGAGCACGAAATTGGAAAGTTGTGAATTGATAGGATATGAATCTTTTACGAGTTGGGAAAATTGGGAATTGTTTACCTTCGGGATAGAAATATACACAGAAAGTCGTATTAGTCAACTACGGAATCGGTTTTGTATACTAGAACATGAATTTCTTTTTATCACGAAATGTAGGTGGAAGGTTCATGATTCTTAAGTTGGGTTAAATACGAGTTTTAATCCATAGGCATAAGTTCCGACTAGAAACCGGAAGAAAGATTAACCACTTGTATCGGTAATTTATTTCTCTACATGTTCGTTTTAGCCTCAGTGTACTCACCTTCATAGTTCAGACTCAAATTGTATATTTATTTCAGACTCCAATTGCTGCACACTAGCGGGCAATTCACGCGGGTCTCCCTCACGAGGATCCACAACAACATCTTCAAACCTTTTTGGAGATAAGTGACACTTACATTCCCACATTTGGAGTGTCAGCAGTTATGTGGAGCTTACATTGTTCCCATTTTCACTTTTGGGAGAAGCCAAAAGGTGGTTGAAAACTGAGCCACCCAATTCCATCACCACGTGGGATGATCTTGCAAAGAAGTTCTTGTCAGGTTCTTTCCATCTTAGGTAAAACAACGGAAGTCTTGAATTCAAATTCTAAGTTTTAAACAACTAGAAAATACGTATCAATCTTGGGAGAGATTCAAATCGATGTTGCGGGATCGTCCTCGTCACCACCAATCCAATGATGTGCTGGTGCACACTTTTATGAGTTTGGAATCCCACACAAAAATTTTCTTTGGACTCGGCTTGGTAGGGGACAAGCATTAGAAAAGACTTATGAGGATTTGTATACTTTGTTGAATCGTATTTCGAGGTAATCCGGAGTGGAATGGACTCTTCAAGAGGAGGAACAAAGGAAAGCAGCTGAGTCTTAGAAGTGGATGGTTTACAGCTATCGCTGCCTGAGATAGGCTGCGTTGCGAAATCAGCTCAACACACTTCAATAATATGAGTTTGAATCAGTCTCAAGCCCCGGTGGATGCAGTGCAGCGGATTTGGTGTGAAATTGTGCGGGGTAATGAACACTCAACTGAGTGTTGTGGAGCAAATCCTGACTCGGTGAACTTTGTTGGTAATGCACGAGAGGAATAATCTGCTTGATATGGTATGAGCTACAATTCTAGCGGAGGAATCACCCAAGATTTCTCTTGGGGGTAGCAACAACCATCGGGGACGAGTTGAGTCGGGGCGCGAGAAATCAAGGAGGGCAGCAGAACTTTATCAGTCGCAGTACCGAAACAACAATGCACCTCCTCCTCACCCATCACCAACATTAAGGAGATGTTCAAAACTATGATAGCTAACCAAGCTCAATTACTTGGTGTTATGTGAAATTGGCGGAGTCGATGTAAGAACAATCGATTAGCTACAAAGGCGCTGGAGTACCAGTTTTGGGCAATTTGCTGGAGCCCAAAACACGGCCTAGAGGACTTCCCTAGTGACAACCGACTCCAACCCCAAGAAAGTGAATGCGGTGACCACAAGGAGTGGTTTACGGCTTAAAGAGGTGGAACCAAAAGACCACCTCAGCGATCGGGAAGCGTGAAACTGATAGGGAGCAAAGTGATGAGAGGGGAAAGAGAGAAGGATGCTGAACCAGAAAGACCTCCACCCCTCGTTCCCTCAAAGACTAAAGAAACACAAGGAGGGCGTGCTTCAAAAAGTTCATGGAGGTGCTTAACAGGTTACACATTAACACTTGTTGATGTTTGTAGGGAGTGCCGAAGTACGCAAAGTATATCAAGGACATCGTGGCGAACAAAAGCAGGTTGACTGAGTACGCTACGGTGGCTCTTACGGAGGAGTGCGCTTCGGATACAAAAGCGAGGTTGCCCTGCGAGGACCACAGGAGCTTTACAATACAAATTACAATTGGGTAGAGTATCCGAGCTCATAGTTATGTGATTTAGGAGCGAGCATTAACTTGATGCCGACATCGGTATTCAAGATGTTGAAGCTGGGGAACCCTAGACCAACAACGGTGATCTTGCAACTAGCGGTCGTTCCTTGGCCAGGGCGATGGCATTGTGGAGGACGTGCTGGTGCAAGTGGGCTCCTTTATCTTCATTAAGCTTCGTAGTTTTGGACTTCGAGCCAGACACGGAAGTCCCATTTTATTTTAGGATGTCCTTTCTTGGAAATCGGGAAAGTGCTGATCGATGTAGCTGCGGGGAAGCTAACCATGGGCTTACACGAAGGTGGAGGTGTTTGATGTGTACAAGGCCACCAAGCTCCCGGCCGTGCACGAGGAACTCTCGGTGATCAACGTGATTGATCAGGCAGTGTTATTCAGAGCGTTGAGTCACGGGAGTTATTGAAGCAGGAGGTGTAATCTTGGGTGAGGGCGTGTTCGGAACGTCCCTCACCTAAGGTGATATGGCGTGAATGACGTCGAACCGCTGACGATAAACCAGTATTTGCCACGGGGGTAACCCGTAATTTGTTGTATTGTACATGTACAATTAGTTAAAGAAAAAAAAAAAGAAAAGAAAAATATATACTATATATATATAAATGTAAATATAAAATATATTGTGTTGTGTTTTCAAACCTTGGGATTCCTAAGCTGGATTTCTTGTTGTAAGATAATTTCGGAGTTGATCGGAGGGCAAAATGCAAAGAATCGCAAAGGAAAATCGAGTTAAGGAAAAAAATAAAAAGTGGCAAAGCATTGAGCCCACGCGAGTGGCTCGTGTCACGGAGGAGGGCCTCCGCGTTACCCTCGTGACACATTGAAGGCCATTCTAAGTGCTGCAATTCCAGAACACGCGCGATGGCTCCGTTGCCACGGAGGAGGTGCTCAGCGTTACCCTCGCATTTACGTGGAGTGTCATTTCGCGTCGAGGTCACTGCGGGTCGTCGGGTGACCCATAAATCCCACTTTTAACCCCGAATTCCCTCATTTTCCTTATTTTTTCATCCCCTCTGCGACAAACATCCCAAAAATCCTTTCTCCTTCAACGTGACACGGACCTAGGCATGAATTTTTGTCAAGATTTCTTCCTTTCATCGAATTCAAGGTATGTTCTTCAACTCTATCTCAATTCTTGTCGAATTTTTTGATTTTGGGTATGTAGAGGTGAGTAAAACTTACCTAAGTAGAAATTGAGCTTAAATTCATTTAAGTTGTGATGATTGATGTTCGTAATGTCGTTTGTGATTGTATGAACCCGATAAATACATAGCTTGATCAATTTTTGTAAAATTAGAGCTTCGAGGTTTTGAATTTGAATATGAAAAAGGGGAAAATTTAGTTGAAATGTGAAATTCTTGTTGGATTGTGTATGTTGGATGAGATGAGTTGGTTGGGTGAGATGAGTTGGTTGTGCTTAATGTTGATATGATAAAGATCGATGGATTTTCGGGGTAACGAAATTGTGATATGCAAGAAATGGGTGAATTGTATAGGTTTTGTGTAGATAATTTTTTAATCTTTTCTTTTTTTTCCTTGCTAAGTGTGATGTATAGAAATGTGATTGATGGTAATGTTGTGGTTAGATGTACGAAGTCTGAATAGTACAAAAGAATTTATACCGTCGAATTCTCTGAATGCACGAGGCATGTTTGTTGTGTTTTTGTTTTTTATGTAAATTGGAAATAAGTATGATCTTGCCGTAATGTTGTAAATGTGGTTAAAGAATAAGTGTGGGGTCGCCTAGCCTAACGCCAACCTTAGTCGAAGCTAATTTTAAATTTGAGCGACATTGGGGCGTACGCTTGATTTGGCAGGAACAATGGCAAGTGGCTAGACAAAGGAAGAGGGCGCATCTACATGGAGCGCCGGAAGGAAGAGAATTAGACTGGGAGCAGCAGTCCCAGCAGCACCAGCGGTTCCACGTGGCCAACACCGCCAATACGGAACCCGATGGGTGACATGAATGGAAAGTAGTATACAAAGCATAAGGAGAACAAGTACTTCTAAGGAGCACATTGCAAGGGAGCCTTTGGCACGGGGAGTTCCCTCGAATTGTCCACCGGATTGACACTGCCGGGATAGGCTTCATCTTTGAAGAGGCAAGAGTGCAATCTGCACTTGATTCAGAGTTCTATGCAAATTGGAACTCCGACGCTCATGATCCCACACCGTCAAAATAAGGGGCCAGAATTGTCACTCTTGGCCCATCACCTGAATGCCATCTTGGGGGCGCAGAACACAGACGCGTCTCCGGCAGCTGAATATCACTCCACCATAAGCGGATATCAGACGCACCTTATGTGAGCCCATTCAGCTGACACATTGGAGCGAGGCATAAGGAGAGGGGCTACCATCGAGACTTGTCGCCCTACTCACGTGAGATGAGCAGGGAAGCCGAGGATGCGGCTAAATATTATTTGTTCCTGCTTGATTCCGGGGGTGCACATGACAGATGTCATCGGGATCGCACGTATGCTTGGTGTATGCCCTGATGAAAGGGCTGGAGATCAATGTTGGGCGGTGATCATATCCAGCCATGAAAGGAGCCCGTTTGCATCAAGGGCACGGGTACGGGTTTGGTGGTTTCTTGACCACGTTCCTGAGGGGCCTGGATGTTGAGGAAGAAGGCCCTGGATTATATCCACAGATGGATATGCGTGCCGTGGACGCCACAAAGACAAGGAACCCGACACCACTCACGGTCAGTCCTTACACTAACGAGCGACATGCCTCAGGATGATCATTACATGACGCATGTTCGGGATGCGGATACTTCAGTTCGCATAGGCGGGAGGCCAGCACCAGAGGATGAGCTGTGGCAGCTCGACTTAGACTACCCCTTGGCGAAAATGCCAGGGCTCTATGTCCGGGTGGGCCCAGCTTTTGTGGAGCCGTGGATGACGACGTCCCCAGCGATGAGGAGACACATCGCGAGGTTTCCGATGTTGAGCCGGAGGAGGACGGCAGGGGCAGGTCAGACATGGGAGATGAGGCAACGACACCTGACGAAGAAGTTGAACTCTTCGATTGATCAGGAGTTTCACCACCTACTTTTGTGCTATGTTGAATTTATGAACACTTGGGACAGTGTTCGGTTTTAAGATGTGGGGTGGGAGTAGTTAGAGTGAGGTTTTGGTTTTTGTCTTGTTTTTTGTTGATAATTCATGTTCTGTTGTTGTGCTCGGAAAAATTGTGACCCTGTGTTTTTGTGTGTATGTTTTATTTTTTTTATTTTTTTTATTTTTTTTATTTTTTTTATTTTTTTTATTTTTTTTATTTTTTTTATTTTTTTTATGCCTTTGATAAATTTCTTATACATAGAGAGAGAGAGATTGATTTTATGATTGGGTTTCTCGGCATTTGTTTTTGGTTCTTTTACCGAGAATAGTCCCATTGAACCGAAGTCATAAATAATGACGTTCCCTATGATGGATGGATGACGACCGTCTTAAGTTAAATGTAGTCGATAGGAGTAGTTTTGTCTTTCATTTTGTTTGTTTGTTTGTATCCAAAGCGTGTCGCTACTTTATGGTTGGAAATTGCATTTGCGTGTTGTACATGATATTTAGAATGCAAGGTGATTCGTATGAAAGCATGCAATTTTGTAAATATGTTGAGATATAGAGCACTGAGTTCGATTCGGTGTGATTGAGGCTTAATGCTTGAATTCTTGTAGTGGGCGATTGAAGAGTACGTGAATATGTCTTGAGTTGAGCATGTGCAATGAGTGTCTAGTGAGTTTCGATTATTCCATGCTATTGTGAATTGTCACCAGAACTTACTTTGTTGTGTGTACAAAATGAAATGAAGGAAGTGTAGTGTAGGAAGGATGGTAGGCGTTTCTTTGTTTTAACCTAAAGTTTTTTCTTTTCATACCCACCTCGAATGTCAAATCCTAGTTAGCCCATTGAGCCTTTAGCCTATTTTTTTTTTTTTCTTTAGTCGAAAAGGTGTAAATGACTTAACCCTTTCTTTTCATTATCCATAAATCTGATCCAAAACTCTTAAACGCTCAAGAAAAAAATAATTTTCCCACAATGTCAAGGAGTGAGAATTGTGAAAGAAAGAAAAGCAAAGTGATGAAAGTAAAGAAAAATCAAGGTGCACTTGCCGGATTTAAAGAAAATAAAGATGTATAACTAATCTTTGTTGTTAAGTCGGGTGTGCTTAAAGAAATGGGGGACAAAAATAAAGAAAGACTTCAAGAATGGGAGGATGAAGGAAGAAACAATGCCCACAATGTTGATGGGATGTATTGAAAGAGCGCTTAAGGATGCTAGTTGCTATTAATGGTTAGCCGGTATTTACTAGTTCCTTAAACACATTCTAGCCGTTAAGTCGTGATCTTACATTACGCGTCCTTATATTAGTGGATAATACACTAGAGGCAAGTCTATGGTTCATGACATGATGCATGTGAATTCTTTTGGGAGAGAGAGTGAAATCGGGTTTATATGCCTTTTTGCATGTAATGTTTAGAGTTCATGTGATTGAAAAGGGGAAATTCTACGGTGTTATGAGGGCACATGCTTGACGAGAGTTAATTTCATTAGCCGGATATCTTGATCAGCTAATTTGCATGAGTTTGCCGATATCGAGAGTCGATTCTTGAATCTAGGAGGTCTTGGTGTGTTGAAGGTCATTGTATTGATGAGACTATGCATGTTTTCTTGATGATTTGCTATATTAAATAATCGGTATAACCGTAGCTTGGATAGTCGAGCCAAAGTATCCATGATAGGGTGTCAATTAAATGAGGTGTAAGATTATTGTTCGAGAATGAACAAGATTTTAAGTGTGGGGTAAGTGATATTGGGCAGATTTATATGCCCAGTGATGCATGCGTCGTTTCGTCTTGTATATCTAACGATGTTTGTACATTCTCATGTAAATTGTAGTAAATGTGAATTTATACTAACCAACATGATTAGCGTTGTTTTGCAGGAAAAATGTAATTTCAGGGAAGCTAAGATGCATGTTGGGAGGAATCGGGGGAGAAATGGGCTCGGAGCGAGCAAAAATGGCCAAGGAAAGCAATGATTAAAGGGCTCCGCGATTGAGCCGTGTCACGTTGCCATAGCGGATGCATTCTGCCCGGATGATAAAATTGAGCAAAAAAATTCTAGAGGAGGTCCGCGTTGCCTCCGTGGCACATTGGACCTAATTACCTGGAAATTGAAATTCGGTGAAGGTGCGTTCGTGCCATGTCACGTTGGTTGAGCTCGCGTTGCATGCATGCCCACGTTAGGATTGACCAAATTCCGGAAGAGCCTCCGCATTCGCACCCTGTCACGGAGGCAGTACTTCCGCGTTGCACTCCCGTGACACGTTGCTATTATTCAGGAAAATTCCCACCCGATTGTAAATAGAACACTTAGGTTCATTTTTGAGTATTACGACTTGGTGGGCAAACGTGGAGTTACGGGCGGTTGAGGACGAAAATCTTGGGTTTTCTCTATCTCTTTCTCATTTCTTTCAATTGTTTGTATGATTTACACTCATTTGACGATGTTTAATCCATAATTGAGTGGCTAATTTCAATTCCAAAATTTTAAAACCTAAAAGACATAAAAATAGTAAAAAAATTACACAATTTCAATTTCATATTTTATTCCATGGTTGTTCTATTAATTCTTGTTCTTATTGCATTAATGTTTGGCCAATGTTAATGTAAATCTAAAAAGTCCAGTTTCACTCGAGAGAGCACGAAATTGGAAAGTTCTGAATTAATAGGATATGATCTGTTCTTTGTTTGGGAAAATTGAGAATTGATTTACCTTGAGGATAGAAATATACCTGAAAGTCGTATTAGTCAATTACGGAATCGGTTTTGTATGGCGAGAACATGAATTGCTTCTTATCACGAAATGTAGGTGGAAGGTTCATGATTTTTAAGTTGGGTTAAATACTAATCCATAGGCAATAATTCTGACTAGCAACCGAAAAGGAGGAAAGATTAACCAACGCTATCGATAATTTATTTCTCTACTAATTCTGACTAGCAACCGGAGGAAAGATTAACCAACTTGTATCGATAATTTATTTCTCTACATGTTTGTTTTAGCCTCAGCATGCTCACATTCATAGTTCATACTCAATTTGTATATTTATTTTAGACTTAGTACAAATTAGGAAACAAAATATAAAAACTTTTCTTTACATTGCTGTCTGCATTTTTAGAGTTACAGTTTATTGACACTTGAGTAGATTTGCTAGCGTAGTCCAGTCTCTATGGGATCGATACTTGGCTTACTTGAGCCATTTACACTTGTTCGACCACGTGCACTTGCGTGTAGTCATCCAGACCACCGAACAATGATTCTGACCTGCTATGCACAACAATACTGCCATCGGTCGAGCCGATCAATCTATCTCCAAGTTGGTGGACATCCTTCACCAACTCCTTCCTTCCCTCATCTACGTGGGACACACTTTCCATGGAGAGTCTACTAAGCACATCCACAACCACATTAGCCTTACCCGGGTGGTAAAGGACACTCATGTCATAGTCCATAAGTAATTCCAACCACCTCCTTTGCTGAAGATTTAGATCCTTCTGTGTGAACACATATTGCAAACTCTTGTGATCCGTAAATACATCCATGTGGACCCCATACAAGTAATGCCGCCATATCTTTAATGCAAACAACACCGCAGCCAACTCGAGATCACGGGTAGGGTAATTCTTTTCATGGACCTTCAGCTGTCTTGAGGCATATGCTATTACCTTCCCACGATGCATCAACACACATCCTAGTCTGACTCTCGAAGCATCACAATAGACAATGAAGCCATCGGTACCCTCGGGTAAGGTCAACACTGGTGCTGAAGTTAGTCGGGTCTTCCACTCTTGGAATCTTTTCTCACAAGCATTCGACCATTGGAATTTCAACTTTTTCTGAGTATGCTTACTCAAAGGTGCTGCATTAGATGAGAAACCCTCACCAAACCTTCGGTAATAACCTTCTAGGCCCAAGAAACTCCAAATTTTTGAAGGATTCACCAGTCTAGGGCCAATTCTTCACCGCTTCGATCTTCTGGGAATCTACCCTTATGCCTTCGCCTTACACCACGTGTCCCAGAAATGCTACCGAGTTTAGCCAAAATTCACACTTGCTAAACTTTACATACAGCTGACAATCCTCGAAGGTTTACAGCACTATCCTCAAATGAGTGGCATGCTCCTCCTCGCTCTGGGAGTATATAAGGATGTCTTCGATTAACACGATCACGAATATATCCAAATATTGCTTGAACACCCTGTTCATCAGGTCCATAAAAGTTGCAGGAGCATTGGTTTTCCCAAAATACATAACAGCAAATTCATAGTGACCATACCGAGTCCTGAAAGTGGTCTTCGGGATGTCACTCTCCCGAACTCTAAGCTGGCGATACCCGGACCAGAGATCGATCTTGGAGAAGCACTTTCCAACCTAAAGCTGGTAAAACAAATCATCGATCTTGGGTAAGGAGTACCTGTTCTTGACGGTAACCTTGTTCAACTGTCAATAGTCAATACACATGCGAATGGAACTGTCCTTCTTTCGAACAAACAAAACTGGTGCACCCCATGGAGACTGGCTCGGTCTAATGAAGCCCTTATCCAACAAATCCTTTAACTGATCCTTCAATTCCTTTAGCTCGGCTGGAGCCATCCTG
>JACEIK010012946.1:0-29424 GCA_018107945.1 Datura stramonium | reverse complement strand
CATATACGTTAGCTTGGGCAATGGCTTGAGAAAGCATTACCTAGGTCAGGACATGAGAATGTGAGGAGCATGTTTATATCTCACGATATAATTTCGTGTTTAGGATAGAAATATACCTAACACCTTGCTTGGTTGATTAAACGGGGGTTATTAAAGACCAACTTGGGATTATCACACCAACACTCGAAGAAGTAGTTGTGAGGCTAAGTTGAGTTAAATGGTTAGACACACGAAAGTCCCTAATCGTTTCCCCGTAAACCACAACATAATTAATTGCCTGCGAACTAGAAATCAACATCCTCGCTCACAATGATGCAGTGAGGCTAGTTTGCCGTGTTTAGAGGCTCGAAAGACCATGAACATGCAATTCTAATTATGTGAAACAACAATTGATAAATCCATGCTTAACCCATTGCAAATCGTAGGATCGCATGGATTATACAGTTTTAACTCTATGTTGCTCCTAGAGTAATTTGAGAATATTTCGTTGACCAAACTAGACTTAATCATTCTCCCTCGAAAACTCTATAACCAACATTTTCGGTATTTAAGATCACACTTGGAAATGGATAGTTAGAGAATGCGTCCAGTCACTAGGTTCGACATTCCGGTTCTCCAAAAACCACTATATTACTTGCATGACTCGTACACTTACGGACACGCGCTCATATAGGCCACATCAACCACCACCACCATTTCCCTCGAAATTCGAAGAAGCGAGGAGGAGGAATGTTTGGATTCTTTGAGAATTTCAAAGAACTTCATATAAATTTGCCTCTTGTCCGATGTCTTGCGAAAGTGCCCAGAATGGTATGCTAAATACTTGGAAGACGTGATGGCGAACAAGTTGGGATTGGTGGATGTCGGTACCTTGGCCAGGAGTGCGGTCACGGGGTATTGAGCAAAATGCCAAGAAGCTCAGACCAGGGGATTTATATCTGCTACAAATTGGTAAAGTGGTGTTACGAGCTTTGTGATTTAGGAACCTTGATTAATCTAATGCCCCTATCCTTGTTAACCTGCAGGTTTAGGAAAATCGGCGAACCAAGGTTGATGCTGCGGTTTGGGCGACAAGTCGCGAGTGACACGATGGAATAATAGAGGACCTTCTCATCAAAGTAGGTAAGTTTATTATACTGCTTGATTTTATTATCTTGGATTTTCGGAGTTGATGACGGTACCCCTAATCTTGGGGCGACCATTCTTAGCTAGGAGAGACGGTGTGTTCGCCGGGGACCACGAAAATGAGGGTCGAGGATGATGAAGAACTCTTGAGTTTACCAAGAAATGAACCCATTTGCACACTACAAAACCTTTGTCGAGGTTAGTATGTTGTCAGAGGATAAGTGTGGTGTGGAGGATTCCACGGGTGCACGGCCAAAGGCAATGTCAAGTGTTCGGCGAGAAGTGTCGAGTAGGGCTTCAAATTGACTCTGAAGTTGGAGAAAGAGAACATAGTGGAAATTTGTTTCCTCTAAATAGCAAAAAAAGGAGATGGTTCTCAAAGAGAACCCATGTATGAGATGTCTGAAAAGAGACGATCCCACGTCATGCCACGGCAATCATGGCGACGCAGGGAGGCAACCCAAGGGTACCTCAGTGCAAATTTTTAATTTTGATTTTTGTATTGATTTTGTTAATTCATTTTTGTGTGTGTTTTTGGTGGAATGTTAGGCACGAGATGGAGGAGTCGAGTACGTGAAGGAGGAAGCTAACACGCATGAAAGAGAAAAAGTGTGGGGTCAAACACCCCTCCCCGAAAACTTGAAAGGAAAGCATGCTTTTAGTTGGCATAGAGAGCTCGAAGTATTTCTCATCCTTTAAATGCTAATTTGATGCTATGAGGATATAGCATGATTTAAGTGTGGGGTGAGAAAATTTCCAAAATTTTGTGCTTAACAGGTAATTTGGTGAATGTAATGCTTGTGTGAAAAAAAACTGGAAAAATTTGGGAATTTTTTTGTGAGTCAAGCATGAATTCATAACCCAGATTGGTTTTTTCTATTCGGTTCTTTTCCAACGGGGGTCTTTGAACCGAAGAATAAAATTTTTATTTGTCTGTATGTAATGTCATAGTCATAATTGAGGCCCATTTCCGGCGATGGATGGATGACGACCGTCTTGAGGAAAAATTAGTCAATAGGTTTTGGTTTGGGAACCCGTAGCTAATGATGGCTTGATATTCTTATTATGTGTTATACATTATTGTAAGATGCAAATTATTTTTAGTGTTGAAGCATGAAAGTGTATAACTTTGTCTGATACTTAGGCTCTTGAATTTGACTCAATATGATTGGAGCTTAATTTGGAATTCTTGTGATTAGGTTTGGGTTAAGAGTCTGTTGAATGTCTTGAATTGAGCATGTGTAGTGTAAGGTTTTAGTGATACGTGCTATTATGGATTGTATAGAACTTGCACGGTGTGTTTATAAAAAGAAATGAAGGATGTGAATTGTAGGAAATGATTTGGCGGTTCTTTGAATGAACCTAAACTTTTTATCCCTCATTTTACCTACCTTGAAAAAATTAATCTTCAATTAGCCCCATTGAGCCTTGAGCCTATTCTTTGATAAATTTGCAACATAAACTTAATCCTTTTTATTTCATTAGCCTTTTGAGCCAGCTCCTAAAGCGCTTAAAGAAAAATCGAAAGAGCAAAGGAGTGAGAAGAATGAAAAGGAAGGAACAGTAGCAAGTTGTAGAAGTTGAGAAAAGGACAAAGGTGCACTTGTGTGAAAATGGTTGATTATTAGTAAGGAGTAAGAAAATAAATTAATGAAAAGTATTTATAGAACTTCTTACTAATAAGCTAATAGTGCCCTAAAGAGAACATAAGAGGAAAAAGAAAATTTGAAAGGAGAAAAGGGTGAAGTAAGGGAAGGAAGTTCGTAATGAGGCGTGATGTATTAAAAGCTTAGGAAGATAGTCATTAAGGCCATAGCCATTACCTACCCGTACTGAGTTACGGCTAGCCTAAAAAGTCCTACTTGATCTTACATTCATACATCCTCAAATAAGTGGAAGTAAAACACTAAGGGCAAGCTTATGGGTCATTACATGATGCATGTGAATTCTTTGTGATAGTGAGCGTAAGTCTATTCATGTACACACATGTTGTGATTTAAAAACATTTTGCGTGTGAAAATGGGTAACTCTCTTTCCGTGAGGGCATGTTGAATGAAGGATTCATGTGGGATTTCTTAATCAGTTGATTTGCGTAGGTTTGCTAAGATTGAGAGTCGATTCTTGAGGTTAAGAAGTCTTAACATAGTTGTATTTCATTTCAATGATCAAATCGTGCATGCTCTATTTTTAACTTGTATCTTAAATAATCATTATAGTCGTAGCTTGAATTAACTTGCTAAATTAGTTATGTGTGAGTCTCCATATGCATGAGGTGTAAAAGGTTGTTCGAGAAGAGCTTTTAAGAGTGGAGTTGTGATCTCGGGCAAAAATAGCATGCCCAGTGACGCTTTATACCATAAATTAATCTTGTTTATCTAAGTTAATTTTTATACATTTTCATGAAATTTTATATAAATGTGAATGTAATAATATTTAACCAACATGATTAGTCCTTGTTTTGTAGGTTTCAATGATTTTGAGAGCTAATTCATAAGTTGGTAGTAGAGGATTGGAGTCGGGAGTAATTGGTGAAAGTCGGCAGTAGGTAGGCCATAGCAGGCGCCGCGCCGGGCTGGCGTGCCACGTTGTGCGTGTCTTTGCGCCAATGGCCCATGCCACATATTCCCGGAACACGTGAGCAGATGCGAAACGGGCGAGGCAGGCTCTAGCGCGCCCGGCCAACGTGCCCACGCCGGTACGACTCAGCAAGCAGTTGCCAATACCTTTGCATGAGAAGCGACGTGTCACGCCGGCAGCGAAGTGACACTCGGCGATTTGGTTTCAGGCAATTTCCGAGCCTAAGCGTTACCTCTTTGTGTCATGGAGGCAGTGCTCCGCGATACACTCAGTGACACAGAGCCATCCATGAAACGAGCTAAATTGTGCACCTTTTTCATTTACTATAAATTAAGCCCTTAGCTCCAAAATCCAATTTGTCGATTTTTATTACGGAAAACTACCTAGGAGTGAAGGGAGAAGTGGGAGAACTCATCTAGGGTTTGTCAAATTCCCTTCTCATTTACCAAATTCTTGTAAGTATGTTAATTTAGTTATAGCTTCTTGTAGTTTTACGAACATGAATGGCTAGAACCCTTCCTCTAGGGTTGAAGCCATTATGATTGTGATTTTATGAAATTGTTTGGAATTAGTTATTGATTGTTGTTTTCGTCTTGCATTCTGGATTGTTGGTTGTTTTATGATTGATCACCATGAAAACATACACGTTAACAGGCATATGCTTGAAAGCATTGCCTAGAGTCGGGACATGAGAATGTAGGAGCATGTTTGTATCTCCGCGATATAATTTCGTGTTAGGATAGAAATATACACAACACCTTGCTTGGGTTGATAAAGCGAGAGGTATTTGAGACCAGCTTAGGATTATCACATCAACACTTTTCCGAAGAAGTAGTTGTGAGGCTAAGTTGAGTTAAATGATTAGATGCACGAAAGTCCCTTATCATTTCCCGTAAACCACAACATAATTCATTGCCCACGAACTAGAATTAGCATCCTCGCTCACAATGATGCGGTGAGGCTAGTTTGTCGTGTTTAGAGGCTTGAAAGACCATGAACATTCAATTCTAATTATGTGAGACGACAATCGATAGTTTCATACTTAAACCATTGCAAATCGTAGTATCATGATTATCGGTTTTAACTCTATGTTGCTCTAGAGTGGTCGAGTATTTCGTTGACAAAACTAGACTTAATTAATCTTCCTCGAAAACTTCTATAATCAACACTTACGGTATTTAATCTCACACTTGAACTATATAGTTAGAGAATGGGTCCCGATCCTGTGGGTTCGACATTCCGGTTCTTTAATAGAGCCACTATATTACTTGCACGGCCCCGTACACTTGCGGTAATGCATGAAAGGAGTCGTCGGGAATCATGAATATGGTTTCAGCATCGAGATATCACACACTTATGTTAAGTAATTCCATTTTTTGTTTAGTATTGCATTATACTTGATGCTCATAGGACCCACCATAATAGTTATCTTGTACATAGGAATTCTCAAGAAGGCTTATACGAGGCGATGCATGCTAGTTGTGTTTCTTTGGTCTTTTTACTATTTGTATGACGATAATCACCTTAAAAGCCCCCAAGAACTTTAGACCCCAAATTCAAATAATAGTCCCGCTGCCTCTTGGACATTAGGATTGGGACGGGTAGACACTTGCTAAGACATTGGTTCTCACTTTAGAACGTGATAGGACTAATTATTAATCAATTAGGTGGGTAGTTGGGATATGATAATTACATGCTCGCTGAATAATATGAAGTAATCGTAACGGTTTGCAAGTATTATTTTAGTTGTGCGGGGTGATCCGTTAAGTTAAAATAACCACTTTAAGAAATATAGATCTACGTGCCGAATTGATTCCTACGGGGATACATAATCTACTCTAAGTGTAGGCTCAATCCTTCAAGTGTTGATTTATTTGGTTATATTATCAATTGCATTTCATAAAATCTATTTTATTTTATGAATTATTAGCAATGGATTTTAATTTTTATTCATTAACGGTATCTTTTATCAATTATTTGTATGTTGTAAAAAGTTGTTATAATAATAATAACTTTTGTTTTTTACTACATATAGTCTCAAATTTCCTTCTCCTCGCTTGTCTGAGAATTCTCTTATTTTAATCAATAATTTTTAGCGTATTTTGGCAAGTTTAGTTATTTAGTTTTATTTTTAAATAAATATAGGTTGAAATCAATTTCTCTCTACCTTTCAGCCAGTTATTGCCCATAGTAATGAATCACGACCAGAATCATATTTGTGGGTCTGAGAAAAGTGCCTAACACCTTTTTAAAGTATCTGAACCCTTTTCGACTCTAGTGATGTAGGCTAGTTGAACGGATTTTCCGCGTAGTTAGTTTAATATTTGATTGCCCTAGCAGCCATAATTCGTTAGGTGGCGACTCTTTTTTTAACCTTCAGTTGTTGACAGTTTGAATCCGGCTTTTGTGAGAAAAATGGGCCGCAATAGCATATTATTTCTGTTGAGATTTCAGAGTTTTAACCATAGCGATTTTATTTTTATGTGGGGATTTTTTTGATTTCTTTACTTTTGGTAAATGATTTTATTTTCTTTGCATGTTTATTGCTATAATTAGTCTGTATTTTTAAACTAAATACATTTATTTTTACACATTACTTATTTGACTTATTTCCATGATTGATCCTTTTCCCTTTTCCCATTTATTTGTTTTTGTTTTATTGATTAGTTTTCTTATGTATGTTTTTTCCCTTTATTACCTATTATCTCTTCAAGCAGGAGTTGAATAATGATTTTATTTCTTTTGTTTTTATTTAAGCTTTGCTTCATTTTCATTATATATTATGTAATTTAAATCTCAACTACTTGGCTAAGTGTTAATGTTTTTCATAAGCTTGTCATTTATGCTCATATCTTCCTCGGCTTGGAACCTCTTTTTTATCATTTAGAACGGTTGCGTGGTCATATGGGCGTTTATTTACAAACACGTATCGGGAAAATGTCTCATGGATCGGTTGATCGTGATCTTGTGAGCCGAGTCATGAGTCTTCCCACTCAAGTTATGCGCTTGAGGAAGCAAGTGTCTAATCCCTTCCTATTCTTAGAAGCTTTTCACCAGGTGTAATCCTTTTATTAAGGAATGCACATTTTCTTCGGCCTAAATGTCCTAGAGCACCCAAGGTGTGTCCGGGCCAATTTGAAATCTTGCCACTGGAGTCAGGGGATTTCTAATCCCGAAAAGGACGTTTTCATCAAACCTATGTGCATTTGAGAGAAAATATGGTTGAGTATTGTCATTTGCTCTTGGGTAGAGTATAACATTTTTTGTGATGTAGGTATAATGAATTAAAGCACATCATACCCCAGTTTAGCATGGTTTGGTGTGTTCTGCAACAATGAAATCCTAGTGGATCGACTTAGGCGAATATGGTCAAGAAAGTAAGGAGATGTTGGGACAATTACCTTCTCTCATGCAAATAACCCCTTGTAGAGAACTCATGTCGGAAATTTACTTACAACATTTTGGGATGGAAATGCATTTAAAGTGTTTAGATTGTTGGTCGAGATGACCCCACTCTTGGAGGAAATTAGAGGTTATGTGGAGAATGTTAGTGTACGCTAGAGGAATAGAAAATGGCAAAGGAAATTTGAAGTTATCATACATAAGAGTGTCATAGAAGACATTCAAGATAAAATTTGGGACTACAAGGGAAACATCTTGTGGCCTATGTTGTAAGCGGAAATCCGGGAGTTCCTATTTGTATAATAGATTCGACCACAATGCGGCTCGGAAAACTTACGAGTGAGGATTCGAATCTAGCTCATGGAAGTTGCCAAGAGAATATTTGCATTAAATAGTTTATTTCTTGGGATTGATGATCTTCCCGAAGATGAGGAATACATACACATTAGCCTTATTTTGGTCACCGCGCTTTATGGAATGGGGGTCGATAAAAGGTCATATGCGATTGTCCCTATGATTGTAGCAAATGTTATCGAGCCTTGGAAGTCTAAGAGAGGCCAAATGTTTGAAAGTTGCAAGTTATTCTGCGGATGTAGTTATTAGAACATCTGCAAAGGTTGAGGTAAACTAACATTACGAAGACAGAAATAGATCACATTACTACGCATGAATCTAGAGTCACCTGTAGGTCAAGGAATTAAAAAAGGTACAACGAGGTGGAGAAGTGAGGGCGGAATCTTTGAGCGCTTTGATAGAGATTGAGTACAATGGATGTTTGATTGGTTCCCTAGTTCGGACTTTGTGATATATACCAAATATCATTATTATATAGTCTTGAAGGACTCCATGGCCTTCATCCTTACGCCCCAATGAGAGTGAGACAAGCGGGAAGAAAACATATCATACCTAGGATTCTTGATATGAGTGTTCATCGGAGTAGATTATGAGGACGACAAGATTCCCACTACCCACTCGCCAATATTTGGATAAGGAAGATTATCCTTAACGAGGAAAAGTATTGAAATAGATAAGTACTAAAGCGAGGTTACGTGGTTTGGCTACATTGAGTTGTTACATACGAGATTTAGAAGGTGAGGTCGCCAAGCCTCGGGCGAGGCAAGCACGTGGCAAACAGAGGCCGCAAGCACAAACCCTCTATGTCGTCTTTGAATAGAAAGATCCAAGATTACGAGGCCTACCACCTGGCTTCGGCTACGATGACAATGCTAAAAGAAATTTGAGATGGGCAAAAGTGGCATATTGGAAAGACCGTGCTTTATGTTTTAGAAGAAAGGATGCAAGAAGCTGCGTGGCAATTCGGCAAATATGGGGAAGAATGCAGTGGGGGAGCCTTGAAACAATCGAAACAGCGGCTTATCTCACGTAGTCTTCATCACATTTTGATAAAGTGCTAAAGGACAGCAGGGCCACGGCAGGTGTTTAAGATTTAGTTTAATGTTCTTTTTTAGTCATCTTCTTGTATTTACGATAATTCCATAAAGTTTTATTTCCTTTTGGGTTTATTTTGGAGAAAAATGACAATACTTAATTGCATGTTTCTCTCAAATTCGTTGAGCCTTCCTGCGGCATAAAGAGGCTCCAAAATTAGGAAACGTCAACGTGTTTATTTATTTATTGATCTTTACTTTAAGTAGCATGATTTCTAACCTCTTCCTAACTTTGGTTTTTTCTATTGTTTATCTTATTTTCCCCCTTTCCGAAAGGTTGATCAATCTGGCTGCTACACAAGGTCCAAAGGCTCCTCCTTCTCCTCACATCCCTAACGCAAAAATAGAGGAAAGAATAAAATGAGCGATGCAATAGCACCACAATTAAAGTGGTAACGAGTATATCGAGAGATGAAAGAGAGAGGTGACGAAGGGGCTATCCTCCGGGTTATAACGAAGTGATAATGAGACTCGAGCAGAAAATTTTGAGCTTCAAGAATTGGCTCGAGTTCGTATTTAAACAACCCGACGGCTTCATTCGGGAGTTCAAGCCAATGCACCACTTTAAAAGCACCAGCAAGCATCCTATGACTTCCAACTCACTACTCCACCTTAAGATACCCATCATACTTTATCTCAATATTATCAATATCCACCATACATATATTTAAACATGAAGCCATTTGATTACCTCTGCTACCCATCATCAGCCCAGAATTACCTTCCACAACAAACATAAAACGACGTATGCTTTTATCTTGTTTACACCCGGTAAATTCTTAACATTTAGATGGCCTATTCGTGTTGGCTAAAGAATTTTAAGAATGCCATACATGCTATAAAAGGCCCAGGCCAGGACAAGCGCCACGTCGAACCATCGCAAGAGAGCCAGGCGAGCCCCTCCGCGATAGCCAACGTGCCACGGAGGGCTCCACCTTCGTGATGGCCCGCGTGCCCACGGAGGTGAGTTCATCCCAAGTATATAAAGCCCCCACTTCGGCTTCTAGGTGATAATTATCAATTTCCGAGGAAGGAACAAACCGAGAAAAACGAGAGGGCCTGAGAGATTTTGATGAAATTCCTTTCGTTCTGTTGTCAGCATGATCCAAACTTGAATTAATCTTGGGTAGTGAAGTATTAGGTGCGGGGAGCATTCCTACGGAGTTAGTTTCGTGAAATTCGACCGACAAATCATCTGCCCTACCGAGCTAAGGTAAGTGTACTTGCTCCAAATTAGTGTCGATATACTTCTAGCCCTAAAGTGAGTATTTCTCCGCTTTGGACTTCAGAAATAGCGAGTTTTAATTTTTACATTTTTTCGATAAGTCAAAGTTTGGGCTATATATATATATATTCAAAGTAGGTATTTTTCTTCCAAAATATCGTGAATTTAGTTCTAATTGTTATGAAATATGAATGCGGTTGGAAGAAATAAGCGAAAATTGGCCAGAGTTACGCCGGATGCTCGGAAAGTTAACGGACAAGGTATGTGAAGCTAGTTTCTTTCAGCAAGTTAGTAATTCCGGTAGAAAAACTAGTATAAATTATAGTAAGTTTCGAAACAGTACAACATGCCCAATATGTAATTTAATGAAATGCGTCGGGATATTATCGTGTTGACCAAAACTTAGTAAAAAGCGATAAAAGGTTCCGTAAAGTATTTAGAGAAATAGAATAGTAACTTAATATGAATTTTAGAAAGCATGTTAGAAATAGTAAATCATGTTTACCATGAAACTTAGTTATACAACATGATTCTCGGCGAAATATTATATCTTGTTTTCATTAGCCAGTTAGGCACGATTATGGCAAGAAATTATATATATACCATTATAGATTTCAGCATGTATTATATATATACACATTACTATCACTAGTTTCAGCATTTATAAATGCAGTTAGTATTATCAATTGAGACTTGGCTTGTATTGTTTTAAGGTTTGGATTACCTAGCATCCATGAACGCCCCGGGGTTAATAGCTTTGTCGACTCGTCTGCCATAGGGTGAGGATACTTCATTGCACGGAGTGGCATGCGATCCCCTAGGGGATGAAGATGAGATGCCGGTTTTCCTCTATTTTGCCTTGGTCGGCTTTTACACCCCCGTCGGCGGAGTGCAGCTCGGGTGTTGATTTGGGAGTCCTTCGGACCGGGTACAGTATAGTCGGGGGCTCGCGAGCCCGATACATACCCGGGGACGGCGAGGATGCTTATAGTTACTATAGAGATGGGATGGCTAGGGTTAGGGGTATAGATTGTGTGTTAGTTGTACCTTCGGGCTTATGAGGGCGGGAAGGTTTATGTGTTCTATTCTATGTTATGTTATCCTATATTATGCCATGTTATGTTAGTTATGAGTAGAAAGACGGTAGAATGCTACGTTACCGATGCGACTCCTACTCCTTTCGGCACTTCTTAGGATAGTCTTAAACTCATACTTTCGGTAAATTCTGATCTATTTCTTTCTATTTAGTTCTATCGGTTATGTTTCTTGTCTTTAGTTATTTTTCAGTGGTTGCTTTGCATACGGTACCGCGTGCGCGCCCGTTTGGGGCCTTTGCATTACTGCCAGTACTCATAGATGAGGAGCGTCCCTCGTAATTCCGCCAACACGAGTCGTCGGCTCTTGTCATCAGGAGCTAGACAGCTAGAGGTTTTATTTATTTTCTTTATTGTATAGTACGGGTAGAATTTGGGGCCACTGTCGGAGCCATCTTATCGGTATTCTTAGAGGCTTGCGGTGTATATTCCCTGTGGTTAGCTATCTTGGTCGTGTGAGGCCGTGTGTATGTTTTATTTTTGTTTATGATAGCCGTGTGAGGCCCTTATTCAGTTGGTAATGTAGTGACTTCTTTGGTCACGTAGTAGTTGCTGCTTGTTTTCTTGATTCGAAATAACTAGGCCGGCGTGGTGGCCTTGTCGGCCGCATGGGATCCACTTGTAGTTGGTTGTTACGGTTGGCTACATTTATATCCTTCTGGCGGTGGCTATAGACGCAGTCGGCCGGAGGGGCTGTGTTTCACGAGCTTGTTATATAGCGAGTCATTTTCTTGAATCGAGTTAGAGCCAACCTGGCACCGGAAGTGCCAGAGCTCGGTTAATCAGCGATCGAATCCTAGTAGGGCACTAGGTGCCAGTCATGCCTCCCAAGGTGGGGCGTGACACATACCAACCAATTTATGTGGAGAAGGCACCTGTGACTCACCATCTGGAGGAATATAAGCCTTCAAAGAAGGATAAGATGATTCAAACTCTAACGAATCTCAAAAGATGAATCATAGGCTTGCAAGCATTGAAGGGGGCACCAAGGGGATAACGAGCCTAGATTGCCAAAGACCTACGCATACACCCCGACGTCGAGCTACCGAGAGGGGTACAAATCTCCCTAGTTCAAATGTTTCTTGGGGGCGTGATCCAAGGGCCCATTTAAGGTTATGTTGATAAGTTGGTAGGAGTGGGGAAAATGAGAAAATTAGGATGAAGCTCTTCGCGAGAAGTTTGGCTTGGAGATGTTCTTAGGCGGTTTTGTAGAGAAGAACCCAAAGAAATGGATTACCTAGGAAGATATGGCTGCAACATTTGTGGAGTGGTTCGGGTTGACATAGAGAATGCACACGATTTGCATTATATCAAAACTTGAAGAAAGCCCACAAAAACTTTCATAGAATTTGCAACTCGTTGGAGGACCGAGGCCACCCAGTGAGACCTCCAATGGAGGAGGTGCAAATGAAAGATATTTTCATGGGGACTCTTCCAGTCGGCCTTTCTGACAGGAGTTAATTGCGGTTAGTGAGAAAAGCCGGCAGAAATCACCAAATTGGAGTGATAAGATCGAAGATAGTATCAAGGATAGTACCATTATTATCTTGAATGCGTTGCAGAAAATTGCTAACAAAGTTTGCAATCTGAGTATTTGAAACCGCAAGAAAAAGGAAGTCGACACAATTATGATGGACCGGGGACAAAGAGTTATGTTTACAAACCCCGAACTCCACCTTCACCATGCTCCAGCTCCCTGCCTCATTACCAAACTCCCACCCCTACAACACCAAATTCCACATCCTTATCAAACACAATATCAAACTCCCCCTCCAACCCATTTCAAACCCCCTCCTTCACATTACCAAGCCCCCACCTACCCCATCTATAGAGCACAACCTTCTATACTCAACCATCTCCCTCCAATTATTTATCAAGCGTAGGAAGCCTAGGGCCCACTTTGAAATGAAGCCGAAAAATACCTATACTCATTGGCAAAACCAATTGCTCAGCTAGTATGCGAGGTTGAAGGAAGAGCTGGATATGTGTCTATCTTATACAGTCGATACCAAAGACAAATAGTACGACCTAACAAAGTGTGCATATACCATTTTAGGTATGAGGGGGCATACCCAGATCTTGCGAGATCATTGAAGGACAAAATACAAAAGGCGATTGATAAAAAGTCATTCACCTCAAAGACCCAACACCAAATGTGGCGAATAATCTCTTTGCCGAACCAGGTGAATATGGTTTCTTATGATGAGGGTGAGGATTTGTCGGGTGCTATTGGGGTCATCGGCATAGAGCAGGTTCTTCTTCAAACTAAGCTTATAATAGTGCAAAGACGTCCTCCATTCAAAGGTTGAGGTAGTTGCAGACCTCCATTCGGCAGTAAGAAGCTGCTCAGACCTCTTACTAAACGTACACGATGTCGTCAAATTGCACCTCTACTGAGATATAAAGTGATTAATGTCGAATGTAGAATCCAATTAGGGTTGGGATCAAATCCAAGAATATGGCGAGAATTTTAGTTAATGCGTTTAGCTAATGCTATTGGCTTACTTATTTCCTTGGGGGTGGGGGTAGGGGGTGGAAATTTAAAACACAAAATAATGAAAACGATGAAAACAGTAGGTTGATCATGATTAAATTCGGTGTAGTATTCCAATAAGTGAGTTGTCTAGGATTGTGTTCCCCCATGACTTCATAACCAAAAGGCGTTTATACTAGTGATCTATTCCGGTGAGTGAATTCATGATTCATTCGGCATTTTCACTATGTGTGTTAATTCATCATGGTTCTCCACAACCCTAGTTATGGGTTTATCGGCTCTGCTTGAAGAATCATAATTAAATAATTCATAATTGTAACTTACAATGATCTATAGAAGAAACTGCACGTATTGAATAAACCAACAAGAATCGAAGAACAATACTCCAACGTTGTTTGAATTCCCAAAATGAAGAAAAAATTACAAACTTGTTTCTTGAACCTTAATGATAATCAACAACTCCCAAAAAATGTCGTTCAAAGTCGTAGATAAACAGTACTTATTAAACAAACCTATATAAAGTATTTATAGTCTAAAATAAAACCTTTCTAAATAAAAAACGAGAATACAAGTTGGCGGTGACAATGATGAAGGGCGTACTCCACGCACTTCATAGACATATTTTTGCCGTACTTTACTATGTTTGAGAATAAATTATGTGTGTTTGCATATGTTTATATTATATATTTGTGAAAGGTAAGCTAACACATGTGATTAGATGTTTCGGGGCTAAAGGTTGGATTTGAATGTATTTGAGGCTTATGGACTGAAGATGAAAGGAAGATGAAGGCGTGGGAAATTATTGAAGTTTGAAAGCGAGAGACAGTGTAGCTGACGGGTTGAGGGAATGACTCATTACATGCGGTAACGAGTAGTGAAGTCGGTCGTGAAGACTGGAAGAGAAATTGTGCCAAAGTAACCCCGGTGAAGATGATGACGGACTTAACGAGTCATTAGTTGATAATGACTCGTTGGCGAGATCTTAGAACCAGCCATAAGGTGCATTGAAAATTTGAAGGAGTTAGACCACGAGGGGCCTAATGACTCAAGCCCATGCACAATGAGTCGTTAGGTGACCCGTTGTCACAATTGGCAATGCGGCAGTGGTGGGAGTGACGCGCAAGGCTCCCAAAATGGCAAAAATTGGCTTTCCTACTTCAACTAGGAAAAGGATAAAATTTAAATCCCAAGTCAAATTCATTAAGGAATAAGGAAAACATAAATCTACTATTATAAATACCCTTTTATTTTCATGCTTAATAGCATGTCTTCAAGAGTTGAAGTTTTAAGTTTTAAATTAGAGTCTAAAGTTTTAGAGAACAATTAGAAGCCAAGTTTTAGAAAAGTCTTAACATGTTTTGAAGACATACTTCGGGATACGATTGTAAAGTTTGTTCTTCTTTATTATTTTTGCAATAATCAAGTGAGTTTCTTCCTACCATCATTGTAAGTATTAATTTATACTTTTGTCTATGAATGCTATGAATTTATTTATAAACATGATAGGATAAAACCACCATATCTAGGAGTTGTGGGCCATGACAAATTAACACACATAGGTAAATACTTAGTGATTCTTGAATGGAGTTTGTAAGCCATTATTTCTTCCTTCGTTTTAATTAATTTTTTTTAGGTTGCAAACGTTAGAACTTTGCCTTATTCTTACTTACCGGACCAAGGGATAATGAATGGGAAAAGGGATGTAGCGGAGATTTGAGGCTATCAACCCTCGTCTAATAGCTTGACCTTATGCAGAATAGCTAATCCGATATCAAGGGTAAGGGTTAGTAAAAGTATACACCCGTAAATGGACCAAGTTGCATGGTGACAATCATCTAAATAGGGGATCAACCATTTAGGTGAAATTAACTTACGTATATTCATGCTAAGCACCGGAATAGATCACTAGTCTAAAACGCCTTGTGGTTATGAAGTCATAGAACACCTAGTTAGTTGCATAAATTTGGAATCAACCTTCACAATTTTTCAAAATTGTTATTTATTACTTTTACAAATTCCCACGTTAGGAAATAATTAACGAAAAAAAGCTTAAGCACTAGCGTTCTTCATATCCTTCGATATTCCCTTGTGGGGATTGACCCATGACCTCTAGTTGGGTTCTTTATTGACAACGTCCGCTTCATACTTTGTTAAGAAGTATGAGTTTGAGCGTTATAAAAGTGGCGCGTTTGCCGGGGAATGCGGTTTAGGATTAGATTAATTTCTTGTATTTAACTTTTAGTCTTTTTTCCTTTTTTGTTTTTCTTTTATTTTCGACATGTCATAGAGTGGGTGGTAAAACAAGCGCCAGATGTGACCACGGTCTCAACGGTATCTTGATGAAATGCGAGTAATCAAAATACGTGTGTCGTGCTATGGCGTTAAGTGGGCGCTACTTGTGGCGACCCAAGATAAAGTTTTTGTTCGTTTTTATGTGTTTGTTCAAGTGTGCGGGTGATAGGTCGTAATTTTCAATAAAAGATTGAGCTTAAATATTTAAGACAAGGAGTAGAGGCCCAAGAAGTTCTTCTTGCACTCTATTACTTTACGCTTATTTGTTTAGCACTAGGGATAGTATAACCAATTAAGTGTGGGGTGGAAGATGTGAACTTCCTTATTACCATGCATACCTTAATTGCTAAATTAGCACATTGTAGGCTAGTTTTTTTGAAGTTTATGATTTGTCATGCATGCTTGTTAGTTTTAATGTTTTTTTAGTTTTATTTTATTTTGGGTTCCTTTGATTTTAGTTTTCGGTATTTTCCGGTGGATAGTCCCTTAGAGCGACTAGAGAGTCTAGATTATTTATTTATTTATTTATTTTTATTTTTAGTCATTGAGTCATGACTTTGCCCGATGATGGATGGATGACGACTGTCTTAAGGGTAAATTAGTCATTAGGAAGAATAAGACTTGAGCCTTACGAATGTTAGGTGCTTGCTTTAGGTATCGAAACTTTATTTAATTCACTCAAAATTGCATGAAAAGGAAGAAACACCTAGTCTTTCGGAAATTAACTCTTGGGATTGGAAAAGAAAAAAAATGGGCTATAATTATGTTATGCATGCAATATGAATATATGTGTTTATGTGATCTTGATTTTCATTGTTAAACCATCTTGTGCCAATGTGTGAGGAATTATTTTTGATATACTCCATGCTTGTAAATTGATGTCTAGAACTTTCCGGTGTGTGTGCGGCCCCGAAATAAGAATGATGGATTTAGAAAGTGATATAGGCATTTCTTTTGATGTGCTTATTTTTATCTATTTTACCTACCTTGATTGTAATTATCTATTAGCCATGTTGAGCCTTATCCTATTCTTTTATGGCCATATTATGCTTGAATCCCTTTTTGTTCTATTGACTTGTATTTGATCCAAATGACTCTAGATAACTTTAATGAATTTTTTGTAGGAACGGGTATAATTGGAAAAGTGAAGGAAAAGCTAAAGTTTGGTGAATTAGAAGAAAAGAAAAGGTGAAATTTTGCTAAACAAGGAGGGTGATTTTGATGGAAAACAAAAAAGAAGAAAAGAGGCTTTGAAAAAATTGAAAGATGAAAAAATCATGATTTACTAATTACTTGGTACCCATTTATTTACAATGAATTTGTTTGGCCACAGTCCTTTCTTGGATATTGTGAACCTCAACGTAAGAACAATGCTTAAGTTGAGGGTGGCTAAATGAGGGTGCATAAAGGATGGGAACGGAAAAAAAGGAAAAGAAAAAAAATGTGTGTGAATGAGCTCAATGATGAAAAGAAAAATCCTCACTAGTCACCTAAGTTGAAAAATAGAAAAATAAAAGGAGGTATAAGGAGAAAATTTGGAAATTGAAGAATGAGCTAGAAATCAAAGTGTTGTGAAGTATTAAAGTGCTTAGGGAGGTTAGTCACTATCTTGGCCAAATAGTTCCTACCTGTCCTTTAGCCTACATTAGCAAATTAATTTCCTAATTGATCCTTGATTCAAATTCTATAATAGCGGAGTATTACATTGAGGAGCAGCCTATGGGTCGTCTTTTGCATGTATGTTGAGTTCTTTGGGAGAGTGAGAGAGGGTGTTTTATTTATTCCTAAGTTTATATTGACTTATATCTTGTGTGAGAAAGGGCATCTCCCAAATAGTGAGGGCACAATGGTAAGTCTTTGGTAAATCTTGATTGCTAAAAATTACATATAATTCATGTTGGCCCAAAATATGTCTTGATGAGTTAATTTTCAAAAGCTAAGTGATTTCAAACTTTGACATTCTAATGTTGATCCTATATGCATGCGAGTGAGTTTTTATAGATTCATTAATTTATCTCATGATCCTAAGTGCAAATACACTTTGTTCGTAGGATGAATATTGGTACTTAATTGTTAGAAGGAAACGGTAGATTGTTCGAGGACGAACGATAGTTTAAAGATGAGGTGTTGATGAAGGCGTACTCCACGCACTTCATAGACATATTTTTGCCCGTACTTTACTATGTATTAAGAACAAATTATGTGTCTTTGCATGTGTTTATGTTATATATTTGTGAAAATTAGCTAACACATGTGATTAGATGTTTCGGGGCTAGAAAGGATGGATTTGATTGTATTTGAAGCTTTGATGAAGTGAAAAGGCGGGCAGTGTGAGTTGGGAGGCAGGGTGTGCAGGCGGTTGAGAAGCGACTCAGTGCTCAGCGCAGTGTGTTGAAAATTATGCAAGTATGGGTATATATGGCGGACCAGGCTTCCGGTAATTGTTGTCATGACTGTTGTGAATCTCAAGAAAGCATTGTAAGTGCTGAATTTGAAGAGTTGATAAGAGGAGCTAGCGACTCAGTGCCCATACCTATGGGAGGTAATTAGGTGACAGTCTTACAGTTAACAGCAGAGTAAGAGTGGATGAGAGTCATGAACCACAGCGGGCAGAATCAAACCTAACCCATTTGGAGAAAGGAAAAATTTAAATCCCAAGTCAAATTCATCAGGGAACAAGGAAAACATAAATCTACTACTATAAATACCCCTTTAGTTTCATGTAATAAGCATGTCTTCAAGAGTTGAAGTTTTAAGTTTTAAGTTAGAGTCTAAAGTTTTAGAGAACAATTAGAAGCCAAGTTTTAGACAAGTCTTAGCACATTTGAAGACATACTTGGGATACGATTGTAAAGTTGTTCTTCTTTATTTTTGCAATAATCAAGTGAGTTTCTTCCTACCATCATTGTAAGTATTAATTTATACTTTTGTCTATATGAATGCTATGAATTTATTTATAAACATGATAGGATAAAACCACCACAACTAGGGTTGTGGGAGCCATGACAAATTAACACACATAGGTAAAATACTTAGTGATTCTTGAATGGAGTTTATGCATGCAGTATTTATTCCTTCGTTTAATTGATTTTAACGGTTGAAATGTTAGAACTTGTCTTATTCGTACTTACTAGGAGCAAGGAGATAATGAATGGGAAAAGGTTAACTTAGCCGAGATTTGAGGCTATCAACCCTCATCTAATAGCTTGACCTTGTACGGGAATAGCTAATCCGATATCAAGGAGTAGGGTTAGTAAAGTATACACAGTAAATGGACCAAGTTGCGTGGTGATAATCATCTAAATAGGGGATCAACCATTTAGAGTGAAATTAACTAACGATATTTCATGCTAAGCACGAGAATATCTCACTGAGATTTGAGGCTATCAACCCTCATCTAATAGCTTGACCTTGTACGGGAATAGCTAATCCGATATCAAGGGTAAGGGTTAGTAAAGTATACACCCGTAAATGGACCAAGTTGCGTGGTGATAATCATCTAAATAGGGGATCAACCATTTAGGTGAAATTAACTTACTGATATTTCATGCTAAGCACCAGAATATCTCACTAGTCTAAAACGCCTTGTGGTTATGAAGTCATGAGGAACACTTACCCTAGTTAGTTGCATAAATTTGGAATCAACCTTCACAATTTTTCAACATTGTTATTTATTACTTTTACAAATTTCCCCCTCTTAGGAAATAATTAACTAAAAAGATTAAGCACTAGAGTTCTTCTATATCCTTCCATATTCCCTGTGGGATCGACCCCAACCTCTAGTTGGGTTCTTTATTGACAACGTCCGCTTCATACTTTGTTAAGTAGTGTGAGTTTGAGCGTTATCAGGCAATGGGCCAAGTAACGACTCATTAGGTCTCCTAACGAGTCGTGGAATACATTAATGAGTCGTGCTTGGAAAATTGCTTCTTTAGGGCAATGGGTCACCTAACGACTTGTTAAGTTCACAACACTAGTCGTTAGGTCCCTCGTGGCTTCTGATCCACAAAAGCTCCAGTGTTGATAACGGGTGCTCTTGGCTTCTCACAATGATTTGTCAAGTCTCCCGATGACTTGTTGAGTCTTTCATTGCGTCCTCAGGTAATTTTTAGCATATTTTTCTCCTAGTCCTCACGACCCTCATAACGACTCGTTACCTTTCGTAATGAGTCGTGCCTTCAACTCGTGGTCACCATTGGTTTGTTGCACGTCGTACTTGTTTTATTCCCAAGACTCCAAGAACGAGTCGTCCAATGAGACGACGAATCGTTACCTGATTAACAGTCAACAATTGATCCAATTTTGCCTTATTTTGCCCATTTCACATTCCGAACCTATTTTCCTGCAACACTCAACAAAAAAGGCATTATATCTATATAAACATACCTGGAATTTGCATATTTTATTAGTTTTAGGCATCGAAAGTGCCATAAAATCACGACATATCAACACCCTCAACTTAGAACTTTTGCATGTCCTCAGGCAAAAACAAATAAAATAGAACACCGATGCTTCAATCAAAAGAACCCTAGGAAACGTACGACAGTCACAACCCAAAATCAAATCAAATTTTCTAACCCCTCCTCTGTCATCAAAATCCAAATCACAATGCATATGTAAAATTTTCAACAATGACACAAAGGAATCAAAAAATGGCAATACACTGTCAACTTGTAACCATGCATATAATCCTATGACACTGACCCAAATAACTTGCAGACGATATTGTTGACCAAATGCCCTCACCACAAAGAAGTCCCACACTCACACATATGTATGTGATCATGACAATGTTATATCTCGGGACTAGGTAAGAACTCACTCACGCTCACAAAGAAATTCTAACTGTGTACATACAATACCATAAGCTTACCTTTACTTTCAATACCTCGATTTTCAGACGGTTGAACTAGGATCACTATAGGACTTTTTAAGCTTGTAATGTAGGCTCGGGGTTGGGTAGATATGAAAATAGTGACTTAACCCTCCTTGGCACTACACTAACTTTTTGCTCCCTTTAACCTCTTTTTCACGTCTTTCCTTTTTTTCTTGCTTTCTTCTTCTCTTACTTTCTTTTGCAACTACGGGTGAGGTTTTCCTTCTTTCAAGCATTTCTTTTCTTCTTTCTCGCTTTCATTTTTTTTCTTTTTGCTCTTTTTCTTTCTCTTTTTTTATTACTTCAATTTCAGACTTCATAATGCACATCGCCGCACCCGCCTTTTTATTTGCATTCCTCAATTATTTTTCACCCTACTCTTCTTATGCCACCCTCAACTTAGGAAATTTGCCTGAGTTGAGGGTCACAGTGTCCATGGAGGGACTAGGGCCAAAATAGGTTCATTATAATCAAAGCAGGAAGGTGAATTGGTGTCAACAAAAAGAAAGGTCAATTTAAACTCAAAATTGGGATCAAGGGATACTTATTTCCATTTGGTAACTCTTTTAACGCTAAAGTGGACTATTCATAAAAAACGACCTATGATCCTTTCCTAATTTTCTGTCCTATACCTCGATATGACTGACCAGGAAAGTTCTAGATTGACACACACAACAGAACTAACTCTATTCCTTACTTACACAATGCATAAGCCAACATCATCATTTCTACCAACTGCTAGTTCAAGTATAGTCACACAATGGTAAACACGTTCACAATATTAATGCCATAGAAAGATTCACAAAGGTCATGCTTGTCTACTTAGAACGCACACATACAAAAAATTTAGGAGGGGTATCATTTATCACTTAAAATAAATCCATGTTATTGACAACCCTAAGTTCAGTTATTTTCCTTTCGATTGACACAAAACAAAACACAAAAACCTAAATATGCTGGTTCTACTAGCTAAGGAACACTCGAGGGAAAAGATATCTGGCAACAAAAACTTGCAAGTTATGTTCAGCAAAAATACAGGTATCCCACCCCACCCCCATCAAGAAAAACATTCGGCTTTCTCGACGCATATGGAAAATAAAACATGGGTATAGGGAACATACTTGTGCGACCTAGACTCCTATGGCCTGGTCGGTGGAGGGTGAAAATGCACCCCCAAACTCCTTTCCTGTGACACCGGGATTAACCGGCGCACTCACAGAACCCACAAAGCTCGTACCCTCTCCACGAGCTCTAGCAGCATCACTTTCGGCCCTCTCTCGAGCCTCATCTCTAGATAGCTTTAGTGCTTCCTCCATGTCTCTTTTCTCCCTCTTCTGCTTGCGTAGAAGATCAACACTCTCACTGTCGCTCACCTCCTCTCGAGGTCTCTTCCCTTTGTCATGAGCTACCAGCTCCTCTATGATGAAATATACTATCGAAGGTAGCTCCTCCTTACTCTCATCCTCTACCACTGGAAGCGAGGTGGTGTGATAGCAGATATTTATCGTGCGGATAGCTCTCGCACCTAATCTTTAAGTGTCGCCACCTCTGTATACAATCTGGCCAGCTCAGGAGCCTGTAATTGAGCAAGGCGCTCATCCATCTACCTTTCAAAGGTGTCCAATCTATCATGCCATATCTTGGATAGGCTCTCCAATTCTTTCGCCACCCATGACTTAACCTGCTCCATTAGCACCTTCACTTTAAGTGCCATGTGAGCCTGCTGTTTTTTGGCCTTCTCCAGCCGCCTAGCCATGTCGGTAAGGAAATCTTGAGATAGTGTGACTATGCCAGCTGGTGCGGAGCAAGATGTCGCAACGTGTGGGCGAGTTTTCGGTGCAGTGGATGATGACTCTGGGACCTCGACAGTCAATGGAGTATCTTCTGTAGTGGTAGAATCAGGCTAGCTATCAGTCTCTTGTGCCGCTGACGGCTCTGCCTCGAACTCAGTAAACCTCGCTGCCTTACTTTGAATACCTCCGCCCAATGCCTCAAATAGTAATGTGGCCCTGCAGATATTTTTGTCTGACTCTTGGCCCTCCAAACTGGGTTTGTATCATCTTTGATCAACCCGATATCTATAATCTTGTGCACTACCACTCTCTGGTCTACAGATGGCAATTTTGAAACCTGGGACTCACTACAGAGCTGATCTATGAGGCATGGGAAGGGGACGCTCGTGTTGTCTATGATATCTCTCTCCTGAATCTCCTCAGATATGTACCTTGGGAAGTTGATATCATACCCCTACATAATACTTGCTACCAGTGCAGCTCGGTCTGGTGATACCACATTATCATTGCTGGTTGGTACCAGCCTGTGTTGTATGAGCGACCACCACAATTTGGCCTGAAATTTTAGAGTGGCCTTCTTGATTTGTACCTATGGGCCATTTAGCCATTCAACTGATGTACCCTGAGTGGTAATGATTCGAGCCAGCCAAGTGTATTGTCTTTTTCTGTCCTCGTGGCTAAACTTTTTGGTCCTGATTTTCTGTAGCACACTCAGTCGATGATCAAAATCAGTTGTTTTCATCGGGGGCTCATATTCTGGACCATATAACATACGGGAGATGGTCCGCTCAGAAATGTCCACGGGCATCTCCCTTACCATCACTCTAGTCAGTGCAGACTATTTCCTTCAATCTTGGCCTCCTTGGGCCTGATGCTGTAGTGTGTCCGCATATGCTGCATAGAATTCTCTAACCAATGGTGGACTGTAGCTGCCGGATGGCTCACTCAACCACCCAAACCGGTATTTTTCAAACAAAGCCTGAATGTCCGGAAGGACCTTGAACCTTTTAGTGACCAACCTCAGCTCCTCATAAATGCTCTACTTTGGGTGGCCTTATTTGTGGGAGTGATGTCTCTGTTGTAGATGGGCCGCATGCTCGGAACACACTACCTCCTCACTATTCTTGATTTCTCAGTAGATGTGTGGGAGGTCTTAGTCTCCTCATTATCCGTGCTCTCCTGTTGGGCATGTGATTCATTTTCAACCTCAACATTTGTCGCAGCTGCAATGCCCTCAGGAGCAATTTGGACTGAGACCCCAACATTCCTTCCTCCTGGTTGGGTGGGTTCCTCGCGAGTGGATTCGGAGAAGCGACCATGGCTGTCGGATTTATAGGGTGTTTAGTCCTATCCCTGGTCGACCTCTGCTCCTACTTCTCCTCCGATATCTAATATTCTTCAACTGAGCCACTCGACTCTTCGGAAGATGACGACTCATCTCTTAGTCTACGAGTCGAGGGCTGGCCCTTCACCTGCCCCTATTTCTTAGTTGGGCCCTTCTTTGGATTCCTTTTGGTTCCATTGTACCTGTGGAATAATCATTAGTATGCAAGATGAGAGTATATAAAATTGAAAAATTAGTGCTTATCTGCAGACAGGACGGAGGACCTAACGACTCGTTTCCACTGGCCACGACGAGTGAGGTCAACTGTGGTCTGCAAGTTCAGATTAAACTTCGGGTCCAGTGTACTTGATGACTGGTCATGAAGAGTCCTTTCTTGTGGCAACGACTCGTTAACTCAGTCATAGCCATGCCATATAACTTAATACAATCCCCACTTAGGACGAGACATATCACGAGTCATGAGGTGATACCACGACTCGTCATGTGGCTCATGCTTAAGGGTTTCATTACCAGTAGTGGTGACGGGTCATGTAACGATTGGTTTGGCATGCCTACGAGTCATTACATGAGGTGTCATCACTGATTGACTAGGTGAACCATTTTTTTTCTTTCAAATTTTTGATGGGTTAGGTAGACTTCACCCATTTCAAATGTTGAACACCTGGGTGGGCAAAACAATCAAAGCTTTTTGAATAAAGCATTTACAGATTGTAATGTCCGCCGACTCAACGGGTATAAGAAAACCCACATCCACCCATACTCACTCTCAATTGGTGATCAATCTCTCTACACACATAGACCATTTTACTTCTAAAATTATAGTGCTCAAGTTCACAATTAAATTAATGGCAACTTAGGTTTACATGTTGGGTACTAAATAATTAAATGCATCACGATTTACACACATGAGTAAATTAAGAATTTATGCTTAAACATATGAATACTCACAATTTCAGGAGTGCACCATGCAAATTTAAGCAGTAGGGATGGTTTACGATTTGAGGTAGTGATCAGGAATAAGTGTGCTATTAGGTAAGATGCGTGTGCGATTAGGAAAGATGGGAAATGATTATGGAAGAGGGAACTTGAATTTTGAGAGATTTAGGGTGTAGATGTTTGAAGATGTGAGTAAATTTGAAAACAAATAAGGTGTTTATAAGTTTAGAAAATTAAATTTACCCAATTTGTACGTGGGTCGGGTGATGAATTTTATTCAAGTGCACCACGACCCACGTGATGAGTCTTTTAGTGAAGCATGACTTGTTCAATTGGTCGTTATCTTGCTCAAGTATAGGGAACTTACCTATGACCTAACGACTCACGTAATGACTCGTTTGTCGTGAGTTTTTGGCCCTGTACTCTGGTGAACACTCAATCTTGTCAAGACGAGTCACTTGACGAATCGTTGGGTGAGACCACGATTCGTTGAGTACTCATTATTATCTTTCTGGCTTTGATTGTTTCTGCTTTAGTGGACACGATTAGATAGGACGAGTCGTCTAGTCAGGTAACGACTTGTCCTGTGCTCTTTGGCACTAGTTACTCAAGTTTAGATTTTGGTTCCTGCTTCAGATTTCTCATCTTAATCTCCTGCACACATCAACACATGTAAACACTATACTTATATTACAGTTACAACTTGGGTTGCCTCCCAAGAAATGCCTGATTTAACGTCGTGGCACAACGCAGGTGTCTTGATTACTTAGACTTCACCAAGATACCTTTATGGGTTGCCTCCCATGCAACGCTTGATTTAACGTCGCAGCATGACGCCAGTCCCCGGGTTACTCAGACTTCACCCAGAGCCCAAAGGTCCACCAGTTTTATTCTTCGCTCTTTCCCAAATATGCTTTCACCTATTGGCCATTCACCTTGAACCGTTTGACTTTATGGTTTTCTAATTCAATTTCCCCATAGGAGAATACTTGAACCACTCGAAATGGTCCAAACCATTTGGACTTCAACTTGCCAGGAAACAAGTGAAGCCTAGAATTAAATAGCAACACCATATCACTGGGGCTGAACTCTCTCTGCTCAATCTTCCAGTCATGTTGAATCTTTATCCTCAGTTTGTAAATTTTTGAACTTTCATAGGCTTTCAAATGAAACTCATCTAGCTCATTCAACTGATCAAGCCTCAAGTCTGCAGCATCGCTCCAGTTCAGATTTAGCTTCTTAAGCGCCCACATAGCTTTGTGCTCAAGTTTGACCGGAAGATGACATGCTTTCCCATACACAAGCTGATATGGAGACATACCTATGAGGGTCTCGAATGCAGTACGATAAGCCCATAACGCATCATCTAGCTTTCTAGACCAATCTATCTGGTTGACATTCACTCTTCCCCAAGATGATCTTTATCTCCCGGTTGGAGACTTCAACTTGCCCATTCAATTGTGGATGATAAGATGTTGCCACCCTATGTTTCACACCATATTTCTCCAGCAGATTCCGAAACAACCGGTTGTAGAAGTGCGAACCCCTATCACTAATGATGACTCTGGGAGTCCCAAATCTGCCAAAAATATTCCATTTCAGGAATGTCGTGACACTCTTACCTTCATTGTTTAGAAGCACAATTGCCTCCACCCACTTCAAAACATAGTCCACAGCTACAAGTATGTACTTCATCCCATTTGAGCTCACAAATGGGCCCATCAAGTCAATGCCCCATACGTCAAACAACTCAATGATAAGGATAGGAGTAAGAGGGAGCTCATGCCTTCTAGATATGCCTTCTTGCCTTTGGCATGCATCACACGCCTTTGCAAAATCATGTGCATCTTGGTGAATGGTTAGACAATAGTACCCATATTGCATAATTTTGTCGGCTGTATGAATTTCGCTGTTGTGGCCTCCAACAGGGGATGAGTGACAAGCCTTCAATATGCTCAACATCTCAACCTCGGGCACACATCTCTGATTCACCCCATCAGCACATATATGGAATAAGTAAGTCTCATCCTAGAAAAACTTTCGCATATCAGACATGAATTTCTTCCACTGGTGAAACGATAAATCTTCCAGTACCACATCACTCACCAGATAATTAGCGATGTATGCATACCATGGGATGAGATCCTGGGAAGCAGCCAAAACTTGCTCGCCTGGGAATGAGTCATCTATGTCAAGCTCATCTCGAAGTGCTGCATCTGCCTCCAATCTCGACAAGTTATCTGCTACCTGATTTTCAATCCCCTTCCGGTCCTTAACCTCAAACTCGAACTATTGCAGCAACAGAACCCATTGAATCAAATGTGGCTTGGCATCTTTCTTTGCCATAAAATATCTCAAAGCTACATGATCTGTATGAACTATCACCTTAGTTCCAAGAAAGTAAGCCCGAAACTTCTCGAATGCAAATACCACAACCAACAACTACTGTTCTGTCATGGTGTAATTTTTTGAGCTGCATTAAGAGCTTTGCTAGCATAATAAATTCAGTGGAAGATCTTTTCACGCCTTTGACCAAAAAAGCTCCCAGGGCCACTCCGCTAGCATCACATATAATCTCAAACGGTAAGGACTAGTCGGGTGCCACTATGATCGGGGCAGTGGTCAATTTCTTATTTAGGCATTCAAAAGCTCTCAGACACGCATCATCAAACATAAACTTCACCTCTTTCTCAAGAAACTTACACAAGGGATGTGCAATCTTTGAGAAATCCTTGATGAACCTCCTAAAAAATCCTGCATGACCTAAAAAACTTCGAACACCTTTCACAGAAATTGGAGGTGGTAGACTAGCAATTACATCAATCTTGGCTCTGTCCACCTCAATGCCCTTACCAGAAATCCTGTGGTCGAGCACTATACCAAAATTTGATGTCGCCCAAATTACACCTTGTACTGAGATATAAAGCGATCGATGTCAAATATAGAACCCAACCAGGGTTGGGGTCGAATCCCACCAGGAATATGACGAGAACTTTAGTTAATGCGTTTAGCTAATACTATTGGTTTACTTATTTCCTAAGGGGGAATATTTGAAACACAAAATAATGAAAAGAAGTAGAGAATAGTGAGTTGATCCTTGATTAAATTTGATTGTATTCAATAAGTGAGTTGGCTAGGATTATGTTACCCATGACTTCATAACCACAAGGTGTTTTATACTAGTGATATATTTTGGTGCTTAGCATACAATATCAGTAAGTTAACTTCACCTAAATGGCTGGTCCCCAATCTAGATTATTATCACCACACAACTTGATCTGTATGCGGGTGTATACTTAATTAACCCTTACCCTTAATATCGGATTAGCTATCCCTAGACAAGGTCAAGCTATTAGATGAGGGTTGATAGCCTCAAATCTCTGTTGTTAATCCCTTTTCCCATTCATTACTCCCCTTGATCCAATGAGTAAGAGAAGGAAAATTCTAATGTTTGCAACCGTTAAGAAGCAATTAAAACAAAGGGAAAAACAATACATGCATAAACCCCGTTCAAGATTCACTCAGTATTTTCACTTATGTATGTTAATTCATCATGATTCTCACAACCCTAGTTATGGGTTTAGCTACTCATGCTTGAAGAATCACAATTATAAATTGGAGAAGAAATCATAATTGCATCTTACAAAGATTTATAGAAGAAACTGCATGTATTTGAGTAAATCAACAGGAAATGAAGAACAATACTCCAACGTTCTTTGAATTCCCAAAATCAAGAACAAAATTACAAAACTTGTTTCTTGAACCTTAATGGTAATCAACAACTCCCAAAAAATATCGTTCAAAGTCGTAGATAAGCAGTACTATACAAATAAACCTACATAAAGTATTTATAGTCTAAAATAAAACCTTTCCTAAATAAAAACGGGATACAAGTCGGCAGTGGCAACTGGCCAAGTAACAAATCATTACCTGCCATAACGAGTCGTGCTTTTAACTCGTGGTCACCACTGGTTTGTTGCACGTCGTACTTGTTTTCTTCCACGACTCCAGGAATGAGTCATCCAATAAGACGACGGCTCGTTACCTGATTAGCAGTCAACACTTGATCCAATTTTTGCCTTATTTTTCCCATTTCACATTCCGAACTTGTTTTCCTGCAACACTCAACAAAAAACACATTATATCTATATAAACATACCAGGAATTTGCATATTTTCTTAGTTTTAGGCATCAAAAGTGCCATAAAATCACAACACATCAATACCATGGAGCTATGAGGAGAATACCCCACGAGGAGAAAAAGTGCTAGAAGCAGATGCAACACAAGGAGTGACTCGGTCAGGATGGATATACACTCCTGATACTCTGGCTCAAGGAGCCAAGAAAGGGAAGCAACCGGTAGTGGAGGTTAAAGATAATGGTGTTTGGAAGAAAGTACAAGTAAAAGAATATTCTGTGGTAGAGCAATTGGGCAAGACTCCAGCTCAAATATCCATCCTGTCCTTGTTACAATGTTCTGATCAACAGTAAAAGGCTCTGATGAAGGTGCTGAATGAGGGCTGTGTTCCTGCAAGTATATCCAGCAGCGAAGTGGCCCATATGGTGGGTCAAGTATTTGAGGCCCAAAAGATTTCGTTTCACGAAGATGAATTGCCTGTAGAAGGTGTGGCCCATAACAAGGCATTGCATATCACGGTGCAACACACAGCTAAATTCATCACTAAAGTGTTGATCGATCCGGGTTCTGGCTTAAACATTTTCCCCCTTAACACTTTGACCTGTTTGGAAGTTGATCTTACCAAAATCAAGTTATGGAAGATGAATGTCAAATCTTTTGATGGGTCGCAAAGGGATAC